>APFE031095429.1:135279-165686 GCA_000404065.3 Pinus taeda | reverse complement strand
TATAATTTTCTCAAATATAATTTTTGAATATCTCATTAAATTCAATAATTTAAAACTACGTGATTCAAAAACAAATAAAAAATCCAAACCATAAAACGTACATTATTATAAAATAATTTAAGATCTTCTAATTTGAATATACCTCTTAATATATGAGAGAAGAGACAATATAAAATGGCCCCTTAGTGAGCCTGCAAGATGCCTTTGCCAGACAAAATAATTAAATCAATTCTCACATACTTTTTCAAAATAAAAAAATTAATTAAATTTATTGGCTTACGCACCTGAAGGAATATTCTCACTAGTTTATATTCCTTCATAATGAAAATCTAATTTATTTTTAAAAAATCAAATGCATACTTATGCATGCGTACCTCAAAGTTATTAGAATATGAGCAACACACGACCACGTACCTTCACCCTCGTGATGTCATTATAAATCATCATGTGGAAACTCTTGGATCCCAATTTACTAGGGAGCTGAACTTTTTTGTTTTTGGGTTTAGAAACATTGGATTGTGACCCACCAAGTTGTGACCCACTTATTCCCTCATTTGGTTATTATGTGGCATTGACCATCTCTCTTTCATGCACACCCTCCATTCTCAGTAAGGGTACACTTTTCACGTGATAAAAGTTTTTCCCTGGGTATTGCCCACCATAGTGCAAGATGGCACACCATTCCCACTATGTAGATTTGGAAGATTCTTTGCCCACCACAGTTCAAGATGGGACACCATTACCACTCTGTAAATTTTAAATGATTGGCTTTTTTGAGTTGGGCCTGATCATGAATAAACAAGTTGGAACTATGAAAAACTCTCCACTCACAATTTCCATAGACTTCATCATAGTTCCACCCAATGAGGAGTAGAAATTATAAAGAATACACATGATATCTAATGGTTATGATATTCACTTTTTTATTAAGTATTTAGAAGGGATTTCTCAGCATTGTCATACTTTGAGAAGTTGTAAATGGTTATACTTGTGAATATAATTGGATTTTGATGTAGTGTCTTATCTAGTGTAATGTTGTAGTAGATGATTATTGTTATATTCTTTTCTATGGATTGTATATATCTTGTATGTCATCTTATTGGTGCATTTTTTGTTGCATCTGTAATGGGGTTGCATTATTGTCTTGCTTGGATTTTGTTACACTTTTCCTTGTGGATTTTATCTTTCTTTTATGGCCATTTGGCAATACATTCTTAGTTCAACTCATAATAGGGTGTTGCCTCTTTTATTCCATAACTTGGTTGTGCTTCTTAGATCTTGATCTTTAGTTCAATTAGATGTTGGGTAACATTATGAGTGTTACATCTCTTTCATATTGATTTTTAATAGTTCTCATTTAAGATTTGCCTCATATTAGTAAGAGTGTTTGCTATCTCATTTTCCATCCTTTGTATGCATTATCCTTGTATACATAAGAAGGATACTAGAATAAGAGACTTTTCCACATGAGGGCTAGTTAGTTTCCCAACAAGGTCTTCTTGACCATTTTACCACTTTATGTATAATTATTTTGGAGTCTCCTTATTCACCATTTGAGTCATAGTGCCTTTCTTGTGTCCAATCTCTTCTTAATGCCATCAACACAATCAAGTTATTGGTAGCCCACTTATATTTTGTACATAAAACCCAATAGGGTCCCTTGGTAGATTGGACCTACGTAAATAAAAATATTATTCTAAATTTAAAATAATATTAAATTGGTGTTTTCAATGGGATTCTCCATCTCTCGTACCACGGTTACTACTCCTTCATAAACATTGGCAGGGTTTCCATAGAACCATTACATAATGGGAGGTTGAAGATGGTTGCAAGCATCACTTGAATTTGAAGCATCTTCTAATCTAACACATTGTTGCACTGCATAGCTTTGTTCCAATTTCTCTATGTGATGCATCTCTCCTTGATGACCTTCTATGGTCATATTCTTCATTGTATTCACAATGGAGCATTGTCCCCTTTATCCCAAAATTTGGGTGTGCCTCCTAGATATGATCCTTAGCATAATTGGACCTTGGGGGACATTATGAGTGTCACACCTCTTTCATGTCAATTCTTAATAATTCTCATGTAAGACCCACCCCATATTATTGAGTTTATTCACTGCTACCTCATTTTCTAATTTTTGTATACATTATCCTCGTAGATATAAGACATATACTAGCATAAGAGACTTCCCTTGTAACATACCCAACTCCCAAGATGACTTTATGGAGTTGGGGTATCAAAAGTTATCTCTTCCCAAAACCATCTTGGACCTTTTTTCTAAAGTCACAATTGCCTTCAACTCATCAACAACTTTCCAACGATGTAAATTTTACCTTGTTTAGAGATATGGGCACAAACTTATGGCCCTTAGAAGGTTTATTGATTTATATCTAAGCACCATCCATACAATTGACATGTGGAAAACACATGGAAGCCCCGTCATGTGTCACCATCATCCTATGCCACATCCTTAATCACATGGCAGTGTCATTCACCTACAAGAACAACAAATGCCTATAAGAACAATAAGTAACAAATTTCAGATTCTTGTTATTTGAAATTTACCTAGAGATGGGAAAACGACCCTAACACCTAATAGTTCGACAATTAATGACTTTGATTCTAGTTCTATCCTCATTTTATTTTTCTTCTAAAAGGGAACATTATTAGAAGTTCCATATTTCTGACTTCCACCAAGGTCAACAAGTAATCCTTCTAGATACCATGGATTCTACATCACGCACATGAATCAATTGCCACATCAACTCCTCTTTAACAATTGTGCCGCATTGACATGTGTCATCATCATGAAACATAGGCATGCCATGTTAATGTGCCACAACCTACAACATTATCATCTAGCCATGTTAGCATGCCAAATCATCGAGACACATCAACAACCATGACATTGGTCACATTGTCTACCCTACTGGCATATGATCTAGGATTTTTGAAAAGGGGCATTTTACAATTGTTCTAGATTTTCAGACTTCTAGATCCAAGTTTTGTCATTCAATGAAAGATATCAACAGAAATAGAGAAACTCCCACACTGTGTCATTAATGGACATCTAGATTTTGTCTCGCATTGTAATGCATCTAATTAATAGTCATAATCTACATCTAGATAATTATTTAAGTATACCTTTTTGTGAAAAATCAAATTTCTGGATCTCCACCTCTTTAGCTCTCTTCTAATTAAGCTCGTGGCCATAGTCCTGCCACCCCAGTGAGCTAGTGTTAGGCTAAATACTTCCAACATCTAGATCTAGAAAAAATACTTTACTCCCTTAAAGAAAAATGGGATTTTTTAATCTCCTCTCCCATCAACTAGGCTACCAGTCACTAGGAAAACGCTACTAGTCACTAGGAAAACTATGTAATGAACCTCCATTCACTTGGATCGGTTAGATTGATAGACCATCAACTAACAAGATCATCCTCTCCGTTAGTTGACATTTTTTTTCAACCATCCACTAGGCCTTGGAACACATAACACATTAAGCTATTAAATTGAGGTTGTTCTAGTGGATGAGACATCAGTAAACAACATCAATTCCCGTTAGTTTCTGATTTTTTTAACTAGGCACTAGGCCACGGGCTTTCTCAACACATCTCCTTTCAACTTTGTTTGATCTGGTTGACATAACCATCAATTAAAGGCAATGAAAGGGTGCACTATCTTTAGTTGTGTAGGGTTGTGGATGTGATATTATGGCTAGAAAGGCTACTAAATTCAACCCTTGACCTAGTACTTATATAGCACCAATTGCATGTTGCAGTAGGATTTAAGTGAGATTTTACCATTTTGGAGTTATGGCCTTAGCTCATGGGTGATTCACTATTGAGAGATAATGAAAAACATGATATATGGATAGGAGGAACGTTGGGTGTCTATAACTGATTGGTGGTTCACTACTAGAGATAAGTATTCAATTTTGTGCAATGTATATTGTTTGTATATTTTATGGTATCCTATATGAATGTTTACTGTGAGTTAATGCTGCATGTTGTATGTATATTTTAGCCATATATGATGTTATGCATTCAATTGGTTAAACATGCATGTAAGTCTTTTTGAGCATATTAATTGGTGCATAATTAAGTAATTTACATGGGAGTTGGGTTAGCTCAAAGTGAGCAAAAGATGCCTTTAATCTGTTGATTATGAGCAGAGGGCTCCATTGGTGAAGTGGACTGAAAAACCTAAGCAAGGGATTGAACTTACAATGAAGACTTAGTGGAAAGAGTCTTTGTATAACAATTAGCCTTAAAGGTTAAACAACCCTCGAATCAACTTAAGGAACGTTTGATAATGTGTTAAAAGGCACAATTGGCCTTGCACAACTCTACTTAAATGAATATAGATGATAAGGCTTTCTGTGAGGTCAACTTGTGATTGAATAACTAAGGGATGCCCTGTTGGGATGGAAGGGCTTGGAGGTTTTCTTGAATAGGAAATTTATATGGGTCATAATAAATGACCGATATGGTTCAATTAGGGAACTTTGCCTAAAAATTGTTGGATAACCCGCATGAGTGTTACCTAGTATATATATGTAAATTATATGTAATTTTTTATAAGAATTAAATCCCAATTGAAAGGATTATAGGGGGACATTGCCCTTAGGAAGAATCGACCATAGTGATAGCTTCTCCATTTGAAATTGTAATGGGAAGAAGGCCATTTGTTGTCTGATTGAGAATGCGTGAGAGGTATCACTTAATCGGGAAAAATGGATAAGACTAGGCTTATGACCTCTTTTGTTCCTTGGAAGATTGTTGGATTAATGGCTTGACTACGTGAGTACTATGTTACCTTTAGGCTAAGGAGGACTAAGGTTCCTTTGTGGAATTTTAGAACAATTATAAGCTCAGTCATAGTTAGAATAAATTAGTAAGGGAAATCTAGAGAACCCTTGTTAAAGCTTGTAATTTTTCAAAACTTTGGGGACCTAGTTCAAAAATTCAAGGATTGATGGTGCCAACTTTAGCCCTAGTAACATGGATTGGCAAGGTGCTGTGACAAAGGGCTTATCCATAAAGTGGCTTAAGTGTAGAGGATTAGACTAGGTAAAATCTTGTAAGTCTGAGATTTAAATCATTGGTGAGTCGGTGGTCTGTTAACCCGAACCAACCCAAGGCAAAAGAACATTATTTAGAAAGTTTGTTTTTTGGTTAAAAAAATCAATGGGTGAAAGGAATGGGGTCTGTTAGTTTACATTTATGTCAATTGGACCAAACCAAGCCAAAAGGAGTTGTGCCAAGAAATATCAATGGCCCAATGCCCAGTTAACAGAACCAATGAGTGACAAGAATTGGGGGTTCTTTAATTGATGTTTACATCAACCAGATCAGACCAAGCAAAATGGAGATGTTCTAGGAATGCCTAAAGTCCTAGTGTGCAAATAATAGAGTTTGTAGGTGACAAGAATTGGGGTTTGTTAGTTGTCAAATGGGCTATACCATCGAACTTTCTTAATGCATCTCATTTCAAATTGGTTTGCTTTGATTGAAGTAAATGTCAACTAATGAGCCCCATTCCAATCACTTATTGATTTTGTTAATCGGGCACTAGGCTTCCTAAATAATTTTCCTTTACCTTGCATCCAGTTCGATTTGATGGGCCATCAATCGATAGACTATCAATGATTTAAATCCTAGATTTGCAAGCTTTTACTTGGTTTAATACTTTGTGCTTAAACTGCTCTACAACTAAGATCTTAGTCATGGACCCCTACCTGCCCATGTCACTAGGGCTGAGGTTGACACCATTAATACCTAAATTTATGAACTCAATCCTCAATTTTCTAAAAAATTATAGGCTTTAACAAAGTCTCTCTAGCATTTCCTTAATGATTTATTCTAATGTTGATTGGGATTATAGTTGCTCCAAAATTTTGCAAGGGACATTGAGGCTTCCTTACCCTAAAAGGCACCTAGTACTCATGTATTCAAGCCATTAATCCAACAATATTTCAAGGAACAAAAGAGACCATAAACCACTTATTCATTTTCCCCAATTGAATGACACCTCTCACTCATTCTCAATCAGACAACGAAGGGTCTTGTTCCCATTACAATTTTAATAGGAGAAGTCAACACTATGACTGATTATGCTTAAGGGAAATGTGCCCCTAGAATCCTTTTAGTTGGGAAATTATTATTATTTAAACATACATATAATTTATAGATTATAAAAGCTAAGACTCTTATAGGTTGTCAAACAGTTTTTAGGCAAAGTTCCATAATTAAACCAAACTAAGAATTTATTATAACCTATATAAGTTTCCTATACAATAAAATATCTATGCCCTTCCATCCTAATAGGTCATCCTTCAATTGTTTAATCACAAGGTGATCTCATAGGAGTCTCATCATCCATGTTCATTTAAGTAGAGTTTTGTAGGCCAAATAGGTCTTTTAGCACATTATCGCAGGTTCCTTAAGTTTATTGAAGGGATTTTTTACCTTTAAGGTGAGATGTTTTGGGAAGACTATTTCCATTGCATCTTTGCTCCAAGTTTGGGCCCTTGCTTATACTTTTTGGTCCACTTCATTAGTGGAACCATCTAATCATAATTAACAAATTAAAGGCATTCTTTTCTCACCTAGAGTTGACCCAACTTCCATGTAAAATTACTTAATTATGCACCAATTAATATGCTCAAAGAGCCTTATCGGTAACATCATAAGTGCCTAAAATATACATACAACATGAGGCATACTTAACTCATAGGAAACATTCAAGCAAGAGAACATAAAATATACACACAATATACATTATAGAAAAAATTTGAATACTTATATCTTGTAATGAACCACCAATTAGTTGTGAATCCTCAACATTCCTCCCAACGATAGGTTGCATTGTTCATTGTCTATCAACAATGAGTCACCCTTGAGCTAGGGCCATAACTCCACAAGTGTAAAGGATCACTTAAATCCTATTGCAACATGCAGTTGGTACCATACAAATATTGGGTCAAGTGTTGAATATAACAACATTCATAGGAAAACAATGCCATATCCAAATCCCACACACAACCCAAGATAGTGTAGCCTCTCACTGCCTCTATAGTCCATCATGTTGTTCCACTACTCCGCTTGAGATTCAAGTGTAGAACAATTAGGAAGTCATAAAAAATCGTGGCTTCGAAAGTTCTAGCTACCATGAGAAGTCTCCCAAACACTTTGGGCCATGTGTTGACTTCAACAACCTTCTTAGACATAATCTTGTATCCATCACCCTGCATAACCCAAGATAGTTCACCCTTTTAAGGTGTCTGTATTCCATTAGGTTGTGACACTACTCCTCCCGAGCTTCAAGTGTAGAATGGTCAAGAAGTCACAAAATAACTATGGCTCCAGAAGTTCCAACTACCATTGGAAGTATTCCAGGCACCTCTTAGGCCTCACCTTGGGCATACCATCCCAACCAATTCCCCCATCCATGATCTAATCTCACTTGAGACAACAAAGGAGAATTGGTCATCGAATTACTGGCCATCGAGTTACACTACAAAGTTTAAAACAAGTTTTACCAGGTTACAAGGCTTAATAACTATTTGAGGTCATAGGGTTTTGATGGTGGTTTAAACTCATGTCTCCACTAATCCCATCATAGCCAACCAGGAGACTGAATATGAATCGAGGATAGGGTAACAAGATACTTGTAGACAGGGAGGTCAAATGGCATGGAGAGAGTTTCCCTATAGAAGGAACTCAAATTCTAGGCAACAATGGTACCTCCATGGCATTGGGTTCCTCCTGCCAACATAATGGGAAACTTGACTTATATGTGTACTTACCAATTTTTCTAGTTGGCATACGATGGAGTAACTCCCCATACTTTGGACTTAAGTTATCATATGAGTTATGAGTTTCCTTCACAAAGTGACTTCTCTATAGTTTTGTCATTTCCTAGGCTTAAGAACCATGTGATGATCTTACCCTTTCATCTTTCCCTCTTGTGGAGTTCTAGCCCCCAATACTCGATTGGTCTGCAACTGTGATGCATTTTATTTCCATGCATGTGATTACATACTTCACATTAGGCTTTTTGACCTTAGAAAAAATATCCATATGGACATAGGCTCCAAAACAAGGAAATAATTAATGTATATGGGCATGTAAGCCTTAACACAAGCTAACTCACCAACCTAATAGTTAGATATTTGAATACATAGAAGGGTTCATCCTAGGGATGCTATCTCTCCTCAAGGGGGTGAATTAGTTTCCAAACAAGGCTTTCTTGACCATTTTATCTACTTTAATTATTTTGATATCTCCCCATTCATCTTTTGATTCATAGTTCATTTCCTATGTCTAATCGTTTTCTCAATGTCAATACCATCGTTAGGTTATTGGTGGTTTCCCTTATATTTTGTACATAAAACCCAATGGAATCCCTTAGTAAATTAGACCTATGTAAATAAAAAAAACTTATTCTAAATTTAAAATAATGTAAAATTGGTGTTTTGATTGGGGTCTCCATCTCTTGTACCATGTTCACTACTCCTTCACAAGCATTAGCGGGTTTTCCTAAGTGTCATTACACAATGTTTAGTGCCCTAATTTTTACAATTCAACCAATCAATCTAAATTAAATAATTTATACAAGATTCTAATGCCATAATTTTACAATTTAATCAATCAATCTAAATTACACAATTTATTTGCAAGTACTTACTTGAAAATCTCTTGTTTGAAGGCGAATTCGAATTATCCTTGCTCCCGCTCCTACTACCAAACCAACCTTTTCCTCCCAGCCTATTTGAGATCAATCTATATGGTTCTCAGATCCAAAAGACTTTGAAATAGAGGTATTCTGATCCCTGTGCCCAAAGCTCCAAGAACAATTAAGGTCCAATCTTCCTCTATGTCTATGATTTTCTCGGTATTTCCTTCTTTGTTCGTGAAAGACAAAAAAAACTCTTCCCTTCTATGCACTATTCCTTATCCTTATATTCCCACACCATCATCTTAGCCTTCAACATTTTTATTTTAATCTGTATTCCCTACCTACTGACACGTGGAAACCTAGAAAGATATTTTTATCCCTTTGAGAGGTGGTCACAACTTTTATGCTTAAATAACATTATTTGTAACTAGACATAAGTTCTGGATTTAAGAGATCTGTGGTTTGTATCTTTTGAATCAGTTACCGGAGAACCCACAGTATGAACATTTTTATGCCAACGTTTCAAATCCCAACTGGGATCCATCATCGGGACTGAATGAATAATTAATTAAATTAAATAAATGACTGAATGAATAATTAATTAAATTAATTAAAATTAAACAGTCAAGCCGACATTCTGCTGATCCTAAATTTTTTTTCACATTATTATTTATTTCCTTCTAAGCAGCTCTTCTTTTATCATCATTCATAAGTCCTGATGATGGATCCCAGTTGGGATTTGAAGCGTTGGCATAAAAATGTTCATACTGTGGGTTCTTCGGTCACTGATTCAAAAAAATAAACATAAGTTGATTGAGTCAATTCACCCACCTTAAGGATATGTTTTTGTTAAAATATTTATTCAAATGCTTTTGTCATACCTACTTTGGACATATATATGTGTGTGTGTGTGTGTGTGTTAATATTTCTTTTATTTCCTTTAGTTACTTTATATTATAATTAATATAAAATATATAATTTCTTTTAATTAATAAAATTAAAATGTTATATTTCCCTTTTATTTTGTATAATCCTTTGCATTTACTTTTATTCTGAATAATGTGTTAATTAAATATTATCATGGTGGTATAAATAAAGAGTAACCCACTCAATATATTCACTATATTATAGTGAGTTAGGTATTTACTCAGTACGTCAATAATTAATTCTTTACCCTATACTTGGACATTTTTTTTTTTTCAATAAGATTAATCTATTAACATAAAAGGAGTAAAATTACAACGTGACCGAATTCAAAAACACTGCCCTAAAGAGAGGCAAGTTGTCAAGATAAGCATGGAATGAGACTGCCCCATTTCAGGGAGCTCAGTCTTGAACCGTTTATTGAGTTTACAAAAATTCAAAAAAGAACTGAGATTCCATATAACAGTCTGAACAAAAACTTGCCCAATAGTATGGGCCGCATGGTGTACTATCATGACAACAGAGAGCAAGCTAAACATCTAGTGGTTCTTCAACAATCCGGCACCAACCTGTATCAGGCATGTCCCCTTCAAGAGTTGTTGTAGAGTTGGAAGGACCAGGGTCAGCCGATGCCATTACCACATTCTGAGCATTGCGGACTTGAGCATTTGGTATCTGCAAAGATGCGCTGCTAAACCCCATCTGGACGTTCGAGGCCAGAACAGAAACAGAGCCCGGGCCCTCCTGAAAAGAGCTACACTCTCCCTCATGGGCTTCCTCATGGAAAACCACCGAGATGTGAGCGGTGATCCTAGGGTGGTTTAGAGAGCTGTAGAAGGTGAAGAGTGTAGAGCCATACATGGGACGTCCTCTCCCACTTCAAGTGCGCGGATAATGCCCAACGAAGAAATCGCTTGAAAGGGAGGGCGACTCGGAGGAAGGGTTAGAAGGCACCCGCCTAGGCAAACCTCGGCGAGACCTCATTATGTGGCGACGACGAGGCATAGGGTAGACAGAGGCAACGGGAGGAGAGTGTGGCGGGGCAACAACAATAATCATGCCAGAAGAAATCAGGAAAACGACAATGCGTAGGTCAGATGCCCAGGATAAGAAGCAAAAGGAGGACGAAGGTAGCTCTACCGAAAGACTAGATCCAGGTTTTAGAGCAGCTTCCCCGTTTAATCTACCAGAGACATCAGAAAGGATGAGACCCACATGATAAATACATAAAACAGAGCTGCGTCCAGACTCTGGATAATTTTGTAGAAGAATCGACAGACTTTGCTCCCCCGCTAGCTCATAATTGAGCTTTAAAGCTTCAACCTCCTTTAGGCCTCGAGATACATCCATCATAACTGCAGCAATGAATGGAGCCGAGGTCTGAGACGAACCGGAGCGTGCGAGAGCATAAACCAGGGCGCCGGACAGGGTGGGATATTCAAAGCCGCTTAACATCGAGCAAATGAACGCTACACATTTCATATTCCGTTCATAAACCTTTTAATTATGCTGTACTAGGTGGGCAGGTGTCGTCCCTCCTCGCGCCACCCCTGTCCCATCCTAATTGAAACTTGTTTAAGCACCCGCATCCGTGGTCATTTTTTTATAATTAGTTAGTACATGTACTAGTGCAGTATATGTGATGCATGCATATGTAGCTATCATATGCATACCTCATATGCATGCTAATATTATTATGCTGCCTTTACTTCGAGATGAGTCTTTACACAATGAGAGGTTATCCTTTGCTACAACCATCACTATAATTTAATGCATCTTCTTATAAAATGCATTGTTCTACTACATGGCTTTATTCCATTTTCTTCTACAAAAATGTATCTCTCTTACATGGCCTCCTATTGTCACATTCTTTGTTGCTTTCATAACAAAGCATTTCCCCCTTTATCTCCAAACTTGGGCATGTTTCTTAGATCTAATCTTTAGCTTGGTTGGACCTTGGGGGACATTATGAGTGTCACACCACTTTCATACCAATTATGAATAAATTTCATCCAAAATCTTCACCATATTAGCAAGATTGTTTGCTACCTCATCTTCCATCCTTTGTATACACTGTGCTTGTATATCTAAGAAGGATCTTAGCACAAGAGTATTCTCCATAGGAGGGTGACTTAGTTTTAAAAGAAGGATTTTTGACCAAATACTACCCAGTTTATGTATCGTTATTTTTTAGTCTCTCTATTCATTATTTGATTCACAATTCCTTTCCTATGTCTAATCCCTTTCTCAATGCCATTATCTTTGTCAAGGTGTTGGTGGTCTCTGTCATATTTCGTACATAAGACTAATGGGTCCCCTCCAATAAATTTTGGTTTTGGAGGATCTCCCTATCTTTGTGTTGCCTACTAGATATTGTTATAACTACATACATTACTATTTAATATTGTAAAAATCATACCAACAAGTATCTATTTGATATCTTTATCTAGACACCTATATGTGACTAATACTTATTTACCACTAAAAATAAATAGGTATTAATTTCAACACATTTTCTTTAGGGAATGAGTTATATTATAAATAAATTACCAATTTTCCCAAAAATATAAATTTTATTTTTATTCAAACAATTACAATAATTAATCATAATCATTTATATTATATTCCTTTTTTTATACAATGGGAAAGCCTATCATAACTCAGTTGTTAAACCAAGAGTGTGGAAAACTATCACTGGTTGCTATCTGCAAATGCAGGTTGACTCATTATTATTATTCAAAGAAAACCACGCCACTTAAAACTATTCATTGATGATCCATAAAGAGATAGGCTTTCGCACCTGCCAAATGCTTTTTGGTCTTGTGTTATTATCATATTTCCTTACATCTAAAAAAGATAACTCTTAGCCATACAAAACCAATTTGAAAACATACTCTAAAATCAATTATATTTACAATCTTATCATAACAATAGTTACTTTATATAATCAAATTTAAAATAACATTAAAAATACAAAACACACTCTCAACCCACAAACCAAACATGATATCCCTTATTAACTAAAATAAGGATATGATGCAACCCAAAGAATAAACAACCTCTTCTACTAATACTCAATATTCCGCATAATGGGGCAATGAAAGGATATACATCCCCAATTCAAATCAAAGAATTCTCACCTTTATGGAACTTGGAAAAGCCATTTGTACCTGAAAAGCCTAAGAATCAAAAGAAGATGGGACACATCTCCTTGCCACATCTCCACAAAAGGACAGCACTTACCGACATTTTTTTGTCATTCTTGAGCTCCAATATTCCCTCGAGACCCCACAACTTGTTGCAGCCTAGGCTCGTGCGGACCCCAAAAAGTTTACAGAATTAAATAATAACAATTAACTTTGTGCGAGTGCGGGCGCAGTCCGTTCGACCAAAATGTCCCTCGCATTCAGCGGAGCCGCCAATTTAGCCACGGTTATCAGCTTTATGATCGTATTAACTTTGTGCGAGTGCGGGCGCAGTCCGTTCGACCAAAATGTCCCTCGCATTCAGCGGAGCCGCCAATTTAGCCACGGTTATCAGCTTTAGAGGCGGTTCTGCCATCACATCAGATGACGAGTCCAGCACCAAAGCAAACAGAGGACTAAAATTAAACTGCCATCATGATTCCGTAGCTTGTCATTCAATTCAATTCTCCATCATTTAGATCAGACTCACATTCTGTTCTCTGTAGTATGGGATCTACATTCAATGATCAGGGCTTCCTGTTGAGTTTTCAGAGCAACCATTATTCATTTGCTTCATGAATCTGGATATTTTCTGTCGCGGATGCCTAAATTTCTACTTAAACTGGACACCTACTTGAATGTTATTAATGTTTTGGCAGAGAGCAAGAGCTTCATGCAGGGATTCCCGCGGTCTGAGATCTTTAATGCTGTAGACCCACGAAAGAATTTGGAGCTCGGACTGATGAAAATGTTTGAAGTGGGTATGTGTATTTGAGCTGAAAGGACTTCAATTAGAAACCCATTAGAGGTTTATTTGTTTTTCCGCTTGGATCTTTTCATGTCGCGACCTGTACAAAACTCAGAAACCTCGAATATTTTGGATGTGTATATGTTGGAGCTAAGAGGATTGGATTGGACACAGAAGAAGATATTTTCTGTGTCATATTCAATGGTTAGAGCTTTTCTCTGCCGATTAATAGATGCATTTAGAGTGGAACTTATTAAATGCATGATCACAGGAGAACAGGAATCCAGGGCTTTTTCTCAGCCACGTTGGTGGTAATTTACCTGGTTTTTGTATTAATGGTGCTGAAATGGAAGGCTAGTGCAGCAACCAAGAAGGGGGAGAGCAGGAAGTTGTTGGTCTCGGAAGCACAAGAAACAGCTGCTTTAGTTGAGGGCGAGGGTGCGTACATGAGTGATTATTCTGTTACAGTTGAAACACCACCTCAGTATGAGTGTGCTGTTTGTTTCAGGACTGCTTCAAAGCGTTGTGGGAGATGCAAAGTTTTAAGATACTGGTAAGTGCCATCTGGGTGGGTTTTATTTTATTTTTCTATATAATTGTTTGGACATGAATGTTAACTCAATACACTTACATATATCTGCTTTTGGTTGCTCAATTCTCTCAATGCCCTTCGCTCCGATTTAAATAAAATGGTATTCCAGCCCTTTGCGATTTTGTCATATGTGATTTTCGAGTTTCCTTAATAGTGCTTTACTGGTTTGATTTTGAGCATCCTGCGGGTCACTGTTGGCGGAACCTCTGTTAAATATGGATAGGTTGAGTCAACAGGGATTGATCTTGTGACCTTCAATAAAAAGACGCACTAATCGTTGGATCAAACCCACTTATTATACATAATACTTAGATTAGTTATTTGGTTATTTGGTGCACAGTTCATGTCTGATGAGAGTGAGGACTGAACTTTGTGAAGTAGCTCAAATTATCAATAAGGCTGTTAGCAGGCCGGTAGTGAATACTGGCCTAATTACAATGCATACAAAGACAACCGCAGGTTAAGGAAGTCTGAACGTATGAAAATAATTTCAGAGTTTAAAAGTAATTATCCACCATTTCTGTCCTCAAAAAAATTAATGACTCTATATAATCCTCTATATATTTATTAAATCAGATCAGTTTATATACTTTTGTATCTACTTAACTTATCAAATCTAGGCTGAATTTAGGTTGGGGTTAGCGTGTTTATTAGATAGAAGAAGACTGATCCAGTGATAATCAGACTAGGATTATGCGAGGCTTGGTTGAGCCTAGATGCTCCTTAGAAAGTTTAATACATTTATTCATTACATTATCAATATGTTTACTAGGAAAACCTTTTATAACTAAAATTACATGATTTTATGATTTTCTTATTTACATACCAATTAAACATTGTTATTTTTTTGTTCGGATTGGTAATTGCTTTGTTGTTTAACAATTAAGTCATATCTATGTGGTGGCAACTTAAGAGAAGTGATGAATAGGGATATTCTTGTGAAACATTATTGAATGATTATATAAATTAGGCTCTCTTCTCTTTTACATTAATTTAGAAATTTCATTTTCTAGATCTAAGTTCTTTTTGTTTTTGTTCTTAGATTTGTCTTTTTCAAAGAGATTGAAGTTGCTTCAAAGTTACTGTCTTATATTATTATTTTTAGAGAATATTTATAGTAACCTATGTTTTCTATTTTTTGGAGGACAAATGACAAACCCTTAGTGATCCAAAATGCTACCTTCAATTAACCAAATGCCAAGCCACTTTTAAAAGCTCCACATTTTCAAGATTGATTGCTTCTCTGGTGTGGAAGTCAAGGGTGTAAGCAGTAAAGATTTTAGCACAAGATTTACAAATTTAAATCCATTGAATTTGATACCTTTTGTTCGATTCCGAAAATTTATACAAGCAGAAACTAGTATGTTTCTTCTTGAACCTTTGAATCACAACTACTTTTAATCCCCATTCTTACCAAAGGATATATAGGTAAAAGGTTACACCCTATAACGATGCTACTGTGGGTTAGGTTACATAGGAGGCTACTTGGGATATATCTAGTTATAGTAGAAGGCACTTTTCAAAGAGATTGAACAAAATCACAAGATGCAATGAATCTAGTTCAACAAAACAAAGGATGTGGATAAACAAACAATTCTCACTTGAGGAGGGACAAAGTTTAAACGATTTATAATTTATGAAAGGTTTCATTTCATATATCTCAATTTTCACAAGATGGGAAATACAATTGCTAAACAATAATTACAAACAAAGACCCATGGCGACGATGTAAAACAAAATCATTGTGGTAAGTTTGTCATTGTCTTGTTTTGGTAAATAAAAATGGAAACCTTGAGGGTCCCATATATTCATGGTTTCATATGGTTGGAAAATTCAAATGATATGGACACACTTGATGGGGAGAATCTAATTGAAGTCAATGCTACTAAGGGTTTTCTTTGATAAAAATGTTACATTGTGGAGCTGTTGAGATAATGATTGTAGGAATCTCCAAGTTCATTGTGGAGCTCTCAAGATAATGATTATAGGAATCTCCAGGTTCATTGTTAAATTCTTGATGATCCATGTGTGTTAAGCATCATAGAAATATTCGCACTAATCCATTTGAAGACCATGCAGAACTAGTTTACTATGTCCAATGACACACATCATGTAACAAGCCTTTGTGTTTGTGAAAGACAAAGTCCACCATTGGATGTCAATATAAAGTTCCATGGGAGTTACTTAGTTACATGCTACATCTACCTTGTTCATTTACAAGCATAGGTGTAAAACATACTACCTTGTTCAAAATGGTGATAGGTTAATCATTGAACACCCAAACTTATGACATAGTTTCAGTCTAGAAAGCCAATGTTAATTACCAACTTGTTCTCTCCTACACTACATGTTAATGTACATTTCGAAGTATGCTCAAAAGTAGAGGAAAAATTAGAAAAACTATTACCATATGCCAACCATAAGCTCCCAAGTTGTGGCTGCATAAGATTTCATTGTAGTTGCAATTAAAGAGTTCTTTACCAAAATTCTAACAGAGCGAAACATAGAAGCACAAGAAACATACCATATGCTACAAATAGTTTCCCGTTGTAGGGGATCGTTTCTTTCCCTGAATGTGAACTAAAATATTTTTAGGTGTGTTGCACATGATGCAAGTTATTTAATTTTAACAACAACCTTCATTACCGCATACTATGATCCCTTTCTTTAGAAACACTGCCACTTATTAAGTTGCAAGAACTTTGGTCTTTTGATGCTCACTAGAGAAGGGAAAGTTGGAAAACATGGTTCCTACTGTGCTTGTATGTGTGTTGTTTGATACTTTACAATTATTTTTATAGATTCAAATTTCCACATTGATTTTTATCAAATAAATCTTTTGATGTACAAACATGTTCATGAAATTCCCAATGACATTGGTTCCTTATATGAAGAAATAATTGCAAATTGTGATCAAATAAAAGGATCATATAATGAATGGCATGTTGGCCACATCTTGTAAAAACCTCGAAATAAAATATCTTCTTGATGATGAAATGCATGCTTGACATCACATTGAATTGGATGAATGGGAATTTCTGTCTCAACTCCCCCTTAGCAACACCATCCAACTTAGTGACCTAAATATTCTTGGTCATTGCAGCTTTGGCAAAAACCTCAATTTGAGCTATACTTTTATCCTTGTACACATGTAAGAGATATTTGTATAGTTCATATACTTTAGTCATTCAAACCACCAAATTCAACATGTTGATTCTTCCATTCCCCCTTCTTTATACTCATTGTCCTCCACCTAATGCATGAATTTCAGCTTTTCTCTAATATAAAATATCCCTTTAGTAAAAATGATCATCCAGGATATTGTTGACACCAAAATGTCATACTTAATTGGATGCATTAAACATGCACTTCTAAAAACTTAATCAACAAATGCGACCTCTTGCTACTACTTAATTCGATTGGCATCACAACCTTTAGCATACATGCATCAAGATTAAATGTATTCCTTCTAATTCCCATAAAGGAGATGCATCCTCTAGAGGGATAATCATTGCTAACTCTCCAAGAGGAATTAAAACGTGTTTGCTACTTTCTCATTAATGAGATGAGCTTCAAAGGACCAAAATTGTTTAGTTTCACTTTTAGAAATTTGCATGAGCATTCCACTACCAACAAAACACCCTATTTGGTGGTGATTCCATTATCTTATTGGTGAACTAGATAAATTGCCACTAATATTTCAATGTATGCGTGTTAAAGACAAGTCCATGTGGATGAGGTTCTTCCAAAAATACCTTCCTCGCTAAGAGGGAGTGTTGAAAATGCAACGAGCAAGGTCTTCTGGCTTGTGCCTTAGCTAGACAAGACCTCGAGTTGTCCTCATAAGTTAGACTTCAGTTAGGATGAACTATTTCCATTTTACTGGAATAATTATCAAGTTAACATGCGTAGAGTTGGAGCTTCAGTTAAGTAGATGTCTCCATCAGTTTGACTACAGGATTGGTTGGAAAATCAAGTTCAATTAGTACGAGTTGGGAGCTTCAGTCCTTGATTGAAGCAAGGATGAGTTAGAGAACTAGTTAGACTTAGTTAACTAGTCAATCACAACTCATGTTCTAAATTTGTAACTTGCCAAATTTAGCATGGATTAGATCTGTAAAGAGGAGGGCGAAGGCACAAGAAATCACAAGTTTTGTGCACAAAGGTTTATGTGACAAGACAAAGCTCACAGGTGAGAGAGCTTTGTTTGTGGAGAGTGCAAAGAGCTTGTGTCCTAAGTAATAGGAGATCACAAGTGTGCTAGGATTTGGGAGTTGGGATCAAGGGTTGGTAGGGAAAGTTTAGGCTAGATCAGCAGGAGAACAACTTTGTTCTCAAGAGACTGACTGCTTTGTATTTGATTCAATTTATCCAAGATAATCAATAAAAGACTACATCAAGCAAGCAGGTTTTCCGTGTTGGGTTTCATGAGAAAAGTTTGTCAATTTGTGTGATGTGTTTTTATTTTGCTGCATATGAATTATTAAGAAGCTATGTATCTTGGTGAAAGTAAATTAGTTTTGGTTTTCAGTTATTCATATAAGTAGTTGCAGAGCTTCGTGGAAACTTAACATGGTATCAGAGCAGAGATAAACATAAAGACCAACACCAAATTGACCAGTTGGTAAACAACACAATTCAAGCAAAAAGCTTGCATTATGCTGAAATATGTAACTAGGTTCGATATTCATAATGGCATATGTAATCATGATTTAATGTATTTAATGAAAAGAGAAAAATAAATTTTTTATTTGTGTTCTGGAGGCATGGGTTTCACACTCAATGGAAATTTATTTTTAATTCGAGCACCCATTGAGTGCTTCTAGGTTTGTCATAAAGTCAATTGAGTCATTATCATGTATTGAAGACCCGTTTAGACGTTACATATTGTAAAGAAAATTTTATTGTGTCAAAAGACCCTCCAAGACCTTGTCATGGCACAAAGATCAAGTCGGCCTACATGAAGGGACAATTTGGCCTCAAGATAGCAATTTGTACCCCTCACAAGCCTATAATAGGAAGGAATTTGACTTCATTTGGACACTCACTCGAGCAAGTTTGATCTCCTCGAGATAGAAGCTGGAAAAGGACGACGAAGAAGAAGAAGATCAAGATCGAAGTTTTTGGGCCTCTCTCTCTCTTTCCCTTTCGTTAGGGTTTCTACAGTTTCTAGGCTAGACGAAATTATGAAATTGCATCGAAGCTGTGAAGTTGCAAGATCGAAGTTGTGAAGCTGCAAGGTCAAAGCTGTGAAGCTGCAAGATCAAAGTTGTGAAACTGCCTCTAGATCGAAGCTATGAAGCTGCCTCTAGATGGAAGCTATGAAGCTGCTAGGTCAAAGCTGTTGAAGTTGCATCAAGGTCGAAGTTCTGAAGTTGTTAGGTCGAAGTTACTGGAGTTTCTAGGTCGAAGTTCAAGAAATTGTTGTTGGGGTCGAAGTTGCTGGAAGGTTGAAGTTTGTTGCTGGAAGCTGTGTCGTATTGTCTCATTGTTCTTTATGATTTGGTCGTTGTTTGATGATAGAAAACACTAATAATAATAAAGGAAGAATTTAATCAAGTAAAGTAAAAACACATCACAAGCAGTTATCAAAGTAAGAGAAATCACCTACACTTGTTGACCCCTAGATTTATCAACATGGTATCGGAGCTAAGGTGACTACATCAAGGAAGGTTAACACGAAGAAGGATACTCTAGGGCCGAAGTATAAAGAGGTCATCTTGTAAACATCAAGAGCATCAATCATCAAGAAGGACTAACCCTCTCATCATATTGAAAGGGATAAATGAAGAGCATCAAAGAAGACCTCAAACCCTAGCTCATCCAAAGAAGGGTTCCACACTTGAAGCATTCATGGGAAACTCACACATTCTACAATCATTATCACGAGGAAGGAATATCGAAGCACTTTTGGGTCTATTTCTTTGGGCTATATTATCCACATGTGTGAAGTATTAAGCATCCTTCTACAACAACAAGTATCAAATCGCAACTACCATCAAGGATCAAGTTTTGTGCCAAGAAAGGTCTACTTTGCATGCCAAAATAACAAGAAAAATAAGTCAAGTCAAATGAAGTAGAAAGGAGGCAAATTTGTCCATCCTCTAGCCACACGTGTGAACTAGGGTTATTGTAGAAAAGGCCAAAAATGCAGAACTGCTACATCAAGCCAAAATTCTGAAGAAGGGACGAAATTTGAGGTTGTGAAACAAGTTTAGCTAGTGTTGTCTTGAAGGAAGAAAAGAAGGAAAAAGCGTTGTCATCATCATCAAGGAATCAATGTGATCTCCCTGAGTCAATGATCACTTCTGAAGAAAGACATCTTCACCAAGAAGACATCTTTTATTATCTACGCCATCATCAAAATCAAGATGGTATCAAGTTGAAGATTTCATTATCTAGGAGTATCTTCACTTGACAAGTAAGTATTTTTATATCTATATTTGAATATATGTCAAAATGGCTTCATATTGCAAGGAGAGAAACAAATTGGTTGGGTCGTCAAACTTTCTTGCATGGAAGAAGAGGATAGATTTAATCCTCATTGAAAATGAAGTCGTTGGTCATGTTAAGGGTTCAATTGGCAAATTGCCGAAAGAAGAAGCTCAAGCTCTATAAGATGAAGATATAAAAAGAAGAAGGAATAACCTCATACTTTATGAGGATGTCAGAAATAAGAGACCAACTCCAAGAGTTGGCAGAAATAATGTTTAAGAAGGAAATGACTACCATAGTGCTCAATGCACTACCATAGGATTGGGGCAACTTCACATCAAGAATCTATGGGAAGAAGGAAGCTAGTTCATTCAATGAACTATGGTCATCGTGCAAAATTGAAGAAACCAGGATGAAGGCAAAAATCGATGTAGGATAAAGTGAGCGACCTCAAGCATTTGCTGCCATGGCTAGAAAGAAAAGGAAAGTTTGGGAATCTTGGTCCTCAGATAAAAAGAAGAACATGTCGAAGGTTCAATGTTATGGCTGTCATGAATATGGGAACTACAAGAGAGATTGTCCAAATCTCAAGAAGGACAACAACAAAAGAGGAAGTGAAGAAGCCCATATCACCGAAGAAGTGGAAGAAGATGAAAAGAAGAAATCCAAGAAGGAGGAAATCAAAGATCTCTACTATGATTGAGATAGTCTTCCTCACCTAGTTCTTTTTTCAAGTTTATGTTTCAATTTTTCTGTTGTAGAGTATAACTATCATGGTAGGAATCATTAGAAGCATGATAGGATGCATCATGTTAGGAGACGGAATCATATACGATTGAAAGCAAGAGCTCATGACATCATCATAAAGAAGCATGAAAGATAGTTGAAATAGAAGTCTATGGTTGTCACCTATAGAAGGGTGTAGCTCTTGGTAACCTCATTAGAAGCATAAGTAGTACTTATGGGAAACATAAAGTCATATAGTATAGAGATCATCATACATCATTAAAAAGGAGCATTTGCAGGATGAGAATGATCAAGATGATCCGTTGGAATCTTCATCGGAAGGTTCACCTATTGGAAGAAGCAAGTGTTTCGCCGAGAATTCCACCTTGTATGGGATTCATGGAATGATGGTATGATGTCAAAAGAAGTGAAGCAGGTCAAGGTGATTGAAGTTCTTTCAATCAAGGAAGTTGCTGAAGGAAGTCTAAATGAACAAAAGCAAGAGATGAGGTATGTATGCTTGTATTTGATAAAATTGAGTCCTATTGTATAGTTGCAGATAACATGGATAAATGCTCCACCTCATGAGCATGATCAAGAGAAAGGGATCTCCTCCTTTAGAAGGATGCATAAAGGCATGGTTCAGATATTGCCTAGATGAAATCAACATAATAAGTCCTCATATGGAATATGAGGTGGTTGATAAAAATGAAGGAACTATGAATGGAAGTTCCTGAGAAGCAATATGTGAAGAAAGCAAGGAAAGATCGTGAAAGATGCAACTGCAGTCACATAGAAAATGAAATTAACATATGATAACTAGAAGAATTGACTTTAACATCTCCATGGAAAAGGTATGAATTCTCCGAAGAAGTCTGGAAAGGAATATGACCCTTGACATTTAATATCTTTTTGGAGATGTTTCAATATGAATGCAGGATCTTGATACAACAAGATGTCATGATGTAAGACCATCACAAAGGTAATTTGATGTTCATTTTTTTATATTTTTGAACAATATCTGGATGGGCTAATGCAGGGCTACCAAAGGAAGAGTTGTAGATGTCATCTACAACTGATACTCATGTGGTGGGATGATAATATCTTGAAGAAAACATGATGTGGAGAAGGTAGTTGTATGAAGGAAAGCCATATATGGATTAATGAATCACTTTCCAATCAAAGAAAGGATGACATGACTGACATGATTCATGAATGAAAGTGATGGATGGTTGATGCGCTACGAAGAAGTCCCAAAAGATGTAGGCTCCATAACAAAGAAGAAATTCATGACATCGAAAGAGGGAGTCCTACAAGCAACTGGTTGTCCTATGATCTCCACCTAGAGAGCTGTTGGAGCTTGGAAGCAAGTCCTTGGTTAAGGGGAGGCTTGGTCAAGTCCTTGGTTAAGAGGGAGCTTGGGTACATTCCTTTTATAGGAATGGGTGAATATCTTTATTGGAATGGGTATATCCTCCAAAGTTAAGAGGGAGAGGTAGACACATCATTCTTGTGTTCACTTACGAAGAAAGAATGGTGGATTGTGTAAGCATCTGGCATTCAATGCTCTTTGAGGATGTGGTAGGGCATCCAATATAAGAGTAGTCATAGAGGACCGATATTCTTTGCAGACTGGGAATCCAAGATAATAATAGTCCTGGTGGAACATGCTCTGAGAGAACCCGGGTGGGGTATGTTTTGAGAGAGACAATGATGAGGGTGTCTATAAATCATTGGTCTCGCCAACATTGTGCTCTGATGTTGTGGAGAGATAGAGCTGTTAGTCAAGGCCTTGCTATGTGAGAATGCTAGATGATATGATGTTATACATATGGGTTACCATTCCGACTCTTCTTATGAGAATTCTTCAGATTGAGAATGACCGAATACCTTGTATGCATTATGAATACCTCCCTAGTTAAGAGGGTGCGTTGAAATATGTAACTAGGTTTAGTCTTCATAATGGCATATGTAATCATGATTTCGTGTATTTAATGAAAAGAGAAAAATAAATTTATTATTTGTGTCCTTGAGTCATGGGTTTCATGCTCAAGGGAAATTTATTTTATGTTAGGTCTCTATACTACTAGTGTAATCCCTTATTGTTATTAGTACAACCCCCTTATTATATTGTTGTGCCCATGTACTTTTCGTATTGTTATTATTGTGCCCCATAGAAGCACACTATTGTTATTATTGTTTCCTTATATTATTATTGTTATGTCAGCTCTGATTATATTATGACCCCTTAGACTCCTATATATAGAAAGGAGGTCTTGTCATTTGTATCAACCAAGAATTGTTCATTTGGGTAATGCAAAGGAGGTTTCCCCCTCGAAGATGCTGAATTCTAAGGCGCTTATCTCTCTTTTCTATCTTTTTGTGAGCTGGTTTCATAATATTTGGTATCAGAGCTTTGGATTCTAGGGTTTCGCTGCTCCAAATAGGTCATCATGGAATTTTCGCTATAACTTTTTTTTTGCGATGTTTCAGAAGCTAAAAAAAAAACCCATTTGAGAGGAAATTGTGTTGAACCTCGGTTCTGAATTTCAGATCTTGTCTCGCTATATTTTCGACGATATGATTCGAGGAAGTTAGGGTTTTTTCAAGCTCCAGAATTTCATCTAAAACAGGTCATCATGGAAGTTTCGCAATAACTTGTTCGCTACGAATTTTCAGAAGCTAAAAACAAAACCCATTTGAGAAGAAAGCGGGTTGAACCTCGGGTCCGAATTTCATATCTTGTTTCACTATAATTTATGAGATATGATCTGAGGAAGTTAGGGTTTTTGCAGACCCCCGAATTACATTCCAGATAGGTCACCTTGGGAAATTCATCATAACTTTCGCTCTGAGCATCAGATTGAATTTCGTAAGAAGTTACAAAAAGAGGACAAACTTTAGTTTCTTGTTTATATTTTTCAGATCCGAAGGTCAAAACAGTGACATGTGGCACTTCATACAAGTTCGCTCTTCTGAAAATATATAATCAGGTCATCTTGGGAGATTGTGCATACCTCTTTCTTGGAGAATCCAATTTCGATCAGACTGGTGGCATTAGAAATAGGACGCAGAGGGCTACTGCAAATCGCAATTTTAGAACTAGAAAATTTGAAATTACAGAGTTACAGTCGTTTCAAGATCGAGCTCCTAAAATCAAGAAAAGACAATATGAGGAAGTTTGATGGCAATGATTCGGTAAATTAGATACTATAGATGGAGCAGTGTTTTGACATACATGAGGTGCAATTGTTACAAAAGGTACGTATTTCATCTACATATTTAGAACTGGATCAATTTTTATGGTATAAAGGGTTGTGTTCTTGTAAAGCACTTGTCACTTGGTCAGTTTTCACGGAAGAAATGATAACGCATTATGAGGATACAAAGAGTAACATCTTCTTTAGCCAATTGATAAATCTCGAACAAAATGGTTCAATGGCAAAGCACATTGAGGACTTTCAAAAATTGAATATAAGAGTAAATGGCATTCCAGAGAAGCAAAGGATTGATGTCTTCATAGGGACTTTAAAGGATAACATTCAACATGAGGTTTGTCTCTGGGAACCTAATTCATTGGAGAAGGCATTTAAGTTGGCAAGAAAAATTGAAAGCGAAATTATGGAAACCAGGAATCCCACCACTCACGACTATAATTATGGAAGTGTTTTTTCTCCTAGCCTTCCACAACCTACAAGGTTTACACGATAACAATTGGAAGAAAAAAGAGAAAAGGGGCTTTATTACAATTGTGATAACAAATACATTGAAGGTCATAAGTGTGTTGAGAAAAAATTATTTTACATTGATTGTGAAGAGGAGGAAGAAAATGATCAAGAAACATAAAAGAAGAGGATATACACCAGGAACCAACCCTAGAGAAAGAAGAAATGAATCTGACCATATCTTGTAAAGCATTGGAAAGAATTACCACTCCTCAAACTCTCAAGATAGAAGGACATATCAAGAAGAAAAAGGTTCGAAAGGTGAAAGATCACATTGATAAAAAAGAAATGATTTCGTCCATATCTTGTAATGCATTGGCCAAAATTAACACTCCTCAAACTATCAATAGAGAAGGACATATCAAGAAGAAAAATGTTCAAGAAGTGAAAGATCACATCGAGCATCAAGAAATGAATCCAACCATATCTTGTAACGCATTGGAAGAAATTACCATTCCTCAAACTCTCAAGATAAAAGGACATATCAAGAAGGAAAAGATTCAAGCAGTGAAATATCACATTGATCATCAACAACAAGTTCTCCAACTTTTAAAGGATAACGCCACTTTGGTGCAAAATCGAATGAAACAACAGGCATATCAACATTGCAGTGAAAGAAGTTTTGATGTAGGCGATTGGGTATTTTTATGGCTACATCTCAAACAAGCTATTTATGAGAAAGAAATGTTGGCAATACTACATGCACTTAAGAAATGGCGATCTTACCTAATGGGAAAACACTTCAAGGTAAAAATGGATCATGATAGTCTTAAATACTTTTTAGAACAAAGATTCTCTTTAGAAGAACAGAAAAAATGGATCACAAATATGTTGTGTTATGACTTTGAAATCATCTACAAGAAAGGGAAGAAAAATGTTGTTGCAGATGCACTCTTAAGAAAGGATGAGGATGTGGAAGCATTGTTTTGTGTTATTTCTATTATCTAACCAGATTGGATAAATGAAGCAAGGGATGAATGGAAGAAGGACAAAGAAGTGTGGCCACTCATTCAAAAGTTGCAGAATATCCCAATTCAAACAATATTGCCAGAAATTGAAAAGGAAGGAAAAATCATATTGGAACTTGGAGCAGTCACAGAAACAAGAACCCGACAACTACGAAATCGATCAATTTCAGAGTATCTCATCAAGTGGAAGAACTTACCCACTGAAGATTCCACATGGGAGGACAATAATTTTATACAAAAGCATCAAGAGCTACTCAAGCGTTGAGGACAACAATTTTTGAAGGAGAGGGGCATGTTAGGTCCCTATATTACTAGTGTAACCCCTTATTGTTATTATTACAATCCCCTTATGATATTATTGTGCCCATGTACTCCCCAGATTGTTATTATTGTTCCCTTACATTATTATTGTTATGTCAGCTTTGATTATATTATGATCCTTTAGACTCCTATATATAGAAAGGAGGTCTTTTCATTTGTATCATCCAAGAATTGTTAATTTGTGTAATGTAAAGGAGGTTTCCCCCTTGAAGAGGCTTATTTCTAAGGCGTTGATCTATCCTTTCTATCTTTTTGTGAGCTGGTTTCATAATATTTTGGGTCAAACACCCATTGAGTGCTTCTAGGTTTGTCATAAAGTCAATTGAGTCATTGTCATGTATAGAAGACCCATTTGGGCATGTCACATATTGTAAAGAAAAATTTATTGAGTCAAATAGAGTCAAAAGGCCCTCCAAGACCTTGCCATGGCACAAAGATCAAGTCGGCCTACATGAAGGGTCAAGTTTGCCTCAAGATAACAATTCATACCCCACACAAGCCTATAAATAAGAAGGAATTCGACCTCATTTGGACACTCATTCAAGAAAGTTCGATCTCCTCAAGATAGAAGCTGGAAAAGGACGAAGAAGAAGATCAAGATCTAAGTTTTTGGGCCTCTCTCTCTCTCTCTCTCCTTTGTTAGGGTTTCTACAGTTTCTGGGCTAGACGAAATTCTGAAACTGCATTGAAGTTGTGAAGCTGCAAGATCGAAGTTGTGAAGCTGCAAGGTCGACGCTGTGAAGCTACAAGATCGAAGCTGCGAAGTTGCCTCTATATCGAAGTTGTGACACTGCTAGGTTGAAGCTGCATCAAGGTCGAAGCTGTGAAGTTGTTAGGTTGAAGTTGCTAAAGCTGCTAGGTCAAAGTTGCAAAAATTGTTGTTGGGGTTGAAGTTGATGGAAAGTTGAAGTTTTTTGCTAGAAGTTATGTAAGGAAAGCTCATCAAGAAGGAAGGATGACTTGGTCTTGGTCAAGGGTCACATAGGTGTTGGAATTCGTAAATTGGAGTTCTATAAGAAGAAAATTATTTTTTTTGGTTTTCCTCTCAATTGTAGAGGTTTTGGCCCTGGATGATCGCTTATATTTTGTGTCTTATTGTCTCATTGTTATTTATAATTTGGTAGTTGTTTGATGATAGAGAACACTAATAATAATAAAGGAAGGAAGAAGTTAATCAAGTAAAGTAAAAATACAATACAAGCAATTATCAAAGTAAGAGAAATCCCCTGTCACTTGTTGCCCCTTAGATTTCTCAGCATGCTAGAGTTTTGAAGAGTTGTTTTTATTGGGGCCGAAAAGGAAATATTTTTAGGGTGAAAGTTTGACTCTAAGGAAAAAAAATGATTCAAAAGGAAACACAAAAAGAAAAACAAAAGAAAAGAGGCCCAATTTTTTTAAAGAAAAAAAATAACAAAGAAAAAGGGTTGACGGGGCCGTGGTTGCCAACATGCTTAACAACTCACTAGTTACTAAAGTAGCTAGCAATCGCCAGGTTGCAGGTGCGGCGGGAGGAAAATGAACCAACCACCAATCGAGCTAGTTGAACTAACCATTGTAGTGACGACAAGGAACATGGGACGTAACAGGTTAGGACAAGTCAGCCACCAACACCATGAACTTGTAGAGGACCGTGGGGTCAAGTGGTCACAAGGTGATAGGCTCGTAAAGCATGGCTGGAAGTAGTAGTGCTTCAAATTAGAATCGTAGCAGGAAGCAAAGAAGTCTTCTAGTTTAGAGGGAGCAACGACAACAACAGATAACGTGGTGGTGTTGAAGACAAGTCCAGGCGGATGAGGTTCTTCCAAAAATACCTTCCTCGCTAAGAGGGAGTGTTGAAAATATAGCGAGCAAGGTCTTCTAGTTTGTGCCTTAGCTAGAGAAGACCTCGAGTTTTCCTCATAAGTTAGACTTCAGTTATGATTAGTTATTTCCATTTTAAGGGAATAATCATCAAGTTAACATGCGTAGAGTTGGAGCTTCAGTTAAGTAGACGTCTCCATCAATTTGACTACAAGATTGGTTGGCAGATCGAATTCAATTAGAACGAGTTGGGAGCTTCGGTCATTGATTGAAGCAAGGATGAGTTAGAGAACTAGTTAGACTCTGTTAACTAGTCAATCACAACTCATGTTCTAAATTTGTAACTTGCCAATTTTAGCATGGATCAAATCTATAAAGAGGGAGGATGAAGGCACAAGAAATTAGAAGTTTTGTGCACAAAGGTTTGTGTGACAAGACAGAGCTCACAGGTTGTGAGAGAGCATTGTTTGTGGAGAGCACAAAGAGCTTGTGTATTAAGTAATAGGAGATCACAAGTGCACTAGGATTTAGGAGCTAGGATCAAGAGTTAGCAGGGAAAGTCTAGGCTAGATCAACATGAGAACAACTTTGTTCTCAAGAGATAGATTGCTTTGTATTTGATTCAATTGCTCCAAGACAATCAATAAAAGACCACATCAAACAAACATGTTTGCCCAGTTGGGTTTCTGGAGAAAAGTGTGTCAATTTTTGCGATGTATTTTATCTTGTGTTTTTATTCCGTTGCATATGAATCATTATGAAGCTATGTATCTTGGTGAAAGTAAACTAGTTTCAATTTTTAGTTATTCATCTAAGTAGTTGTAGAGCTTCATGGAAAATTAAAAACAAGGACATTGCACAACATTACACTTTGGCAAAGCTTTAACACATTTTTCACGTTGGACACTATCTTTCAATGACAAGATGAAAACCTTTATGAAGTCATTATTTCAAAACCTATCTTGAACAGAAAAAATGTTGAGCTTGCATTAGAGGATTGGAACCTTCTCATGCTCAAGATAGATTCCTTCTCAACTCATCCATAACACTAAACATTTCAAATTTCACTGCATCTATATGCAACTAATAATAGAGTCACATTGCATAATAAAAAATGTTGAAATTCTTAAACATGCCAATCACACAAAATAGTGCAAAGTACAAAAACAATTTCTCTCTATTGAGATAGAAGATGATTGGTTAGACATGAAAATCTTACTATGCAAAAGGCAACATATGATCTTAATATCCAATAATCATGGTTAATCTGAGAGATATTAGTGGATCTCTGGGGTCAGTTACTACCCTTTACTATATACTAGATTCAAAGCTCCTTGTTGTCAACTTTGGCAACTAAATAATGCCACCATGGAGTGTTTTCAATTCCACCTATTATAGTAAAGGAGTTCTGGAGGAAAGTGTCCCTTCAAATGTCATGGTGTTTAATAATACATAAATCACAAGGCATGGCGTTGCATAAGGCAACAATAGACATTGGTAACATTGATTATCGATCTTTGACCATTGCAATATCAAGAGTTAGATTCTTTAATGACCTTTTCACCTCTCTAACAGTTTTTTCCTAAGCGAAACCTAATGGGACCACCCCCCCCCTCTTGGAATGTCTGGATGGAGGGTGGCTCAGTTGGTGCCCACAATAACAATTGGTAACCTTGTGGGACTTGATTAAAATTACCCTATAAATTATTGCTTCCAACTAATTAAGCTAGCCCCTAGGGATTCTCTTTTGCATTTTCATTTGAATGTTATGCATGAATGAAGGATAATGTGCATACATGAAACATAAAGTCGTGGTCTAAACATTAAATGAATTTGACCTTTTACAACCACTCAAAATGATGGGAAGGGAAATTGGCATTTTTTTGTTTGAAATCCAACAAAAATAATTTGAGATAGATGAAATTGCATATATCATTTGTTAACATTGCAAAATATTACAATAGGGGTTCAACAGTAATGAATTCATTTTTACATTAAAAACCACGATTTCAACAAAATAACAGTTGAAATTTCAGCACAGTTTTAGTGATCGAATTTTGGTGATGGAAAAATTCAAAAATTCAAAGTTGTAAATTATTTAGCCTTTTTCAAATTTGAAAAGCAAGAAGAAGCCTTGCTTTATTCAAAGCTTTTGCCATTAAATTTCATGTAATCTATAGATTTTTAATTATAAATGTATTCTGTGGCTTTTTAATTATAAATGTATTGTTGTAATAGACATTAGCATAAATGAATAATTGGATTTTGCTCAACTATTTTCTCTTTAAAATGTAA
>APFE031095429.1:113726-129133 GCA_000404065.3 Pinus taeda | reverse complement strand
ACAGCTACGAAATCGATCAATTTCAGAGTATCTCATCAAGTGGAAGAACTTACCCACTGAAGATTCCACATGGGAGGACAATAATTTTATACAAAAGCATCAAGAGCTACTCAAGCGTTGAGGACAACAATTTTTGAAGGAGAGGGGCATGTTAGGTCCCTATATTACTAGTGTAACCCCTTATTGTTATTATTACAATCCCCTTATGATATTATTGTGCCCATGTACTCCCCAGATTGTTATTATTGTTCCCTTACATTATTATTGTTATGTCAGCTTTGATTATATTATGATCCTTTAGACTCCTATATATAGAAAGGAGGTCTTTTCATTTGTATCATCCAAGAATTGTTAATTTGTGTAATGTAAAGGAGGTTTCCCCCTTGAAGAGGCTTATTTCTAAGGCGTTGATCTATCCTTTCTATCTTTTTGTGAGCTGGTTTCATAATATTTTGGGTCAAACACCCATTGAGTGCTTCTAGGTTTGTCATAAAGTCAATTGAGTCATTGTCATGTATAGAAGACCCATTTGGGCATGTCACATATTGTAAAGAAAAATTTATTGAGTCAAATAGAGTCAAAAGGCCCTCCAAGACCTTGCCATGGCACAAAGATCAAGTCGGCCTACATGAAGGGTCAAGTTTGCCTCAAGATAACAATTCATACCCCACACAAGCCTATAAATAAGAAGGAATTCGACCTCATTTGGACACTCATTCAAGAAAGTTCGATCTCCTCAAGATAGAAGCTGGAAAAGGACGAAGAAGAAGATCAAGATCTAAGTTTTTGGGCCTCTCTCTCTCTCTCTCTCCTTTGTTAGGGTTTCTACAGTTTCTGGGCTAGACGAAATTCTGAAACTGCATTGAAGTTGTGAAGCTGCAAGATCGAAGTTGTGAAGCTGCAAGGTCGACGCTGTGAAGCTACAAGATCGAAGCTGCGAAGTTGCCTCTATATCGAAGTTGTGACACTGCTAGGTTGAAGCTGCATCAAGGTCGAAGCTGTGAAGTTGTTAGGTTGAAGTTGCTAAAGCTGCTAGGTCAAAGTTGCAAAAATTGTTGTTGGGGTTGAAGTTGATGGAAAGTTGAAGTTTTTTGCTAGAAGTTATGTAAGGAAAGCTCATCAAGAAGGAAGGATGACTTGGTCTTGGTCAAGGGTCACATAGGTGTTGGAATTCGTAAATTGGAGTTCTATAAGAAGAAAATTATTTTTTTTGGTTTTCCTCTCAATTGTAGAGGTTTTGGCCCTGGATGATCGCTTATATTTTGTGTCTTATTGTCTCATTGTTATTTATAATTTGGTAGTTGTTTGATGATAGAGAACACTAATAATAATAAAGGAAGGAAGAAGTTAATCAAGTAAAGTAAAAATACAATACAAGCAATTATCAAAGTAAGAGAAATCCCCTGTCACTTGTTGCCCCTTAGATTTCTCAGCATGCTAGAGTTTTGAAGAGTTGTTTTTATTGGGGCCGAAAAGGAAATATTTTTAGGGTGAAAGTTTGACTCTAAGGAAAAAAAATGATTCAAAAGGAAACACAAAAAGAAAAACAAAAGAAAAGAGGCCCAATTTTTTTAAAGAAAAAAAATAACAAAGAAAAAGGGTTGACGGGGCCGTGGTTGCCAACATGCTTAACAACTCACTAGTTACTAAAGTAGCTAGCAATCGCCAGGTTGCAGGTGCGGCGGGAGGAAAATGAACCAACCACCAATCGAGCTAGTTGAACTAACCATTGTAGTGACGACAAGGAACATGGGACGTAACAGGTTAGGACAAGTCAGCCACCAACACCATGAACTTGTAGAGGACCGTGGGGTCAAGTGGTCACAAGGTGATAGGCTCGTAAAGCATGGCTGGAAGTAGTAGTGCTTCAAATTAGAATCGTAGCAGGAAGCAAAGAAGTCTTCTAGTTTAGAGGGAGCAACGACAACAACAGATAACGTGGTGGTGTTGAAGACAAGTCCAGGCGGATGAGGTTCTTCCAAAAATACCTTCCTCGCTAAGAGGGAGTGTGTTATGAAACCAGCTCAAGAAAAGATAGAAAAGATAGATCAACGACTTAGAATTCAGCCTCTTCGAGGGGGCAACCTCCTTTACATTACATAAATGAACAATTCTTCGATGATACAAATGAAAAGACCTCCTTTCTATATATAGGAGTCTAAGGGGTCATAACATAACCAGAGCCGACATAACAATAATAATGTAAGGGCACAATAATAATAATAGTGGCTTCTATGGGGCACAATAGTAACAATATGGGCACTACATGGGTACATCAATATAATAAGTGGTTTGTACTAATAACAATAAGGGGTGACACTAGTAGTATAGGGGCCTAACAGAGTGTTGAAAATATAGCGAGCAAGGTCTTCTAGTTTGTGCCTTAGCTAGAGAAGACCTCGAGTTTTCCTCATAAGTTAGACTTCAGTTATGATTAGTTATTTCCATTTTAAGGGAATAATCATCAAGTTAACATGCGTAGAGTTGGAGCTTCAGTTAAGTAGACGTCTCCATCAATTTGACTACAAGATTGGTTGGCAGATCGAATTCAATTAGAACGAGTTGGGAGCTTCGGTCATTGATTGAAGCAAGGATGAGTTAGAGAACTAGTTAGACTCTGTTAACTAGTCAATCACAACTCATGTTCTAAATTTGTAACTTGCCAATTTTAGCATGGATCAAATCTATAAAGAGGGAGGATGAAGGCACAAGAAATTAGAAGTTTTGTGCACAAAGGTTTGTGTGACAAGACAGAGCTCACAGGTTGTGAGAGAGCATTGTTTGTGGAGAGCACAAAGAGCTTGTGTATTAAGTAATAGGAGATCACAAGTGCACTAGGATTTAGGAGCTAGGATCAAGAGTTAGCAGGGAAAGTCTAGGCTAGATCAACATGAGAACAACTTTGTTCTCAAGAGATAGATTGCTTTGTATTTGATTCAATTGCTCCAAGACAATCAATAAAAGACCACATCAAACAAACATGTTTGCCCAGTTGGGTTTCTGGAGAAAAGTGTGTCAATTTTTGCGATGTATTTTATCTTGTGTTTTTATTCCGTTGCATATGAATCATTATGAAGCTATGTATCTTGGTGAAAGTAAACTAGTTTCAATTTTTAGTTATTCATCTAAGTAGTTGTAGAGCTTCATGGAAAATTAAAAACAAGGACATTGCACAACATTACACTTTGGCAAAGCTTTAACACATTTTTCACGTTGGACACTATCTTTCAATGACAAGATGAAAACCTTTATGAAGTCATTATTTCAAAACCTATCTTGAACAGAAAAAATGTTGAGCTTGCATTAGAGGATTGGAACCTTCTCATGCTCAAGATAGATTCCTTCTCAACTCATCCATAACACTAAACATTTCAAATTTCACTGCATCTATATGCAACTAATAATAGAGTCACATTGCATAATAAAAAATGTTGAAATTCTTAAACATGCCAATCACACAAAATAGTGCAAAGTACAAAAACAATTTCTCTCTATTGAGATAGAAGATGATTGGTTAGACATGAAAATCTTACTATGCAAAAGGCAACATATGATCTTAATATCCAATAATCATGGTTAATCTGAGAGATATTAGTGGATCTCTGGGGTCAGTTACTACCCTTTACTATATACTAGATTCAAAGCTCCTTGTTGTCAACTTTGGCAACTAAATAATGCCACCATGGAGTGTTTTCAATTCCACCTATTATAGTAAAGGAGTTCTGGAGGAAAGTGTCCCTTCAAATGTCATGGTGTTTAATAATACATAAATCACAAGGCATGGCGTTGCATAAGGCAACAATAGACATTGGTAACATTGATTATCGATCTTTGACCATTGCAATATCAAGAGTTAGATTCTTTAATGACCTTTTCACCTCTCTAACAGTTTTTTCCTAAGCGAAACCTAATGGGACCACCCCCCCCCTCTTGGAATGTCTGGATGGAGGGTGGCTCAGTTGGTGCCCACAATAACAATTGGTAACCTTGTGGGACTTGATTAAAATTACCCTATAAATTATTGCTTCCAACTAATTAAGCTAGCCCCTAGGGATTCTCTTTTGCATTTTCATTTGAATGTTATGCATGAATGAAGGATAATGTGCATACATGAAACATAAAGTCGTGGTCTAAACATTAAATGAATTTGACCTTTTACAACCACTCAAAATGATGGGAAGGGAAATTGGCATTTTTTTGTTTGAAATCCAACAAAAATAATTTGAGATAGATGAAATTGCATATATCATTTGTTAACATTGCAAAATATTACAATAGGGGTTCAACAGTAATGAATTCATTTTTACATTAAAAACCACGATTTCAACAAAATAACAGTTGAAATTTCAGCACAGTTTTAGTGATCGAATTTTGGTGATGGAAAAATTCAAAAATTCAAAGTTGTAAATTATTTAGCCTTTTTCAAATTTGAAAAGCAAGAAGAAGCCTTGCTTTATTCAAAGCTTTTGCCATTAAATTTCATGTAATCTATAGATTTTTAATTATAAATGTATTCTGTGGCTTTTTAATTATAAATGTATTGTTGTAATAGACATTAGCATAAATGAATAATTGGATTTTGCTCAACTATTTTCTCTTTAAAATGTAAATTTTGGTTGTGAATATATTTCTATGACAAATACTAAGTCATTTACCATGAAATGTGTTTTGCTTGATTATTTCCGCTTAACACATTAATTGTATTTCTATTTTTCCTTCATAAATATTGTTTGATATATTTTTATTATAAATTTATACTTTTATGAAATTTTTTGTTGAACTTTTCCTGGGTAAATACCATTTTAATATTATTTTTTAATAAATTTGAATATATATATCTTTGTATTTTGAGTAACAATTGCTACTGTAATAATCTTGTATCAGTTGATATCAATAATTTTTTATTAAAATATATGTAATTATTAACGTAATAATCTCATATCAATCAATCTTAATAATTTTTTCGCTATATTTTTAAATGTAATTAAAATATATGTAATTATTAATGTAATAATCTCATATAAACCAATATTTCTTTTTTGTAAGCTTTGGTAGGACTCTCTTATTTTCATGTCCATTACATACCCCACTACAGGGGAAGGGTAGCCCAAGATTTGAACCCAAGACTTCCGGTTCGGTGAGACTTCATTTCCACAGCCACTGCCACTTGAGCTACCCCATGTAGACCATATAAACCAATATTAATAATTGTTTTTCCCATATTATCATGTAAATATCATATTTAATAATTGTTTTTTGTTTTTTTGTTTTTAAATATTTCACACTCCCCCCTTCTGCCCCAATGAACACTTACTACACTTACTTTATGAGGAATTTGGACATGAACAATTAATTTATGAAGAATCTGGACATAAACATCTGGCCCCAATAAACAATTACTTCATGAAAAATCTGGACAACAATTAATTTATGAAGAATCTAGATATGAACCTAACACTTAATTTATGAAAAATCTTGACATAAACATATTATAAGTGGATTTAAATAAAAAATAAAAAATTTCTTATTTAAACTAAATCCCATTAAAAAAACCATTTATTTTATTTGTATGTATTGTCTTAAATTACAATTTCTTTATTATATTATACAGTAAAAGGTACATGCATTTATATAACAATAAAATCTAATGAATAAACAATTTATAGTATATATAAATATAAATTGGCCCTCCATTATTAAAATAAATCCATCAGACAACCAACAAAATATACTTAATCTCTTACCTCTAAAAATTTTAAATAAATTAAATACGCGGTCAAAGTAAATATATCATACAACCAACCAAAATATATAAAATCTCATACCTTTTAAAAATTCAAATAGTTAAGTACGTTGTCATGCACGCATGAAAGAATATCCCCAATATATATTCCTTCATGGTGAAAATCCAATTCTAATTTCAAATAGAAATCGATACTTGTGCATGCGCACCTTAAAAAACAAATGAAATCACTAAAATATCATCAACGTAGAAATACGTTCTCATGATGTCATTATAAATCACCATGTGGAAGTTCCTTTATATTTCAATTCACAAGGTTGTTGCATTTTTATTTTTATATGCTTTTTAAGGATTTGGAGCTTTTTGGACAGTAACTATGGGTTGGTTTTGTGTGTTTAAAAAAATAAATAAATTTTGGCTTAATATATTTATATTAAGGGAGTCTTTTTGGTATCAAGAGAAATAAATTGGTTTTTTATCAGTGTGGAGGTTCAAATTTGAGTTGGAAGAACTACTTTCATATTCTTGAGCTTAATATAACTCCCACAAGCCATGCTAGCTAGTTACCATTAAAACTATGGTACCTACTCATTTCCTAATTTGGTTAGGATGTTATGTTGATTATCTCATTCTTTAATGTACATTCTTCATTTTTAGCATGAGTACACTTTTCACATGGTTAGGATGTTATGTTGATTATGTCACTCTTTAATGAGCATTCGTCATTCTTAGTATGAGTACACTTTTCACATGGGCTAAATTGAATACGAAATTGGATATGTGGGTACTTTGCGACTCAAACTGGCTTTACATCTCGATCTCGATCTCGATCTGGAGCTGGATAATGCCCACCTTTGCTTCTTCTTTTGATGCCCTAGCCCAAAACCCATCTAGGCATGATTCAACAATGCAAATCCCATCTAGCTATTGTTAATTATCTAGCTCCTATCCACAACACGATATATATTTCATGTATCTATTAGGCTATCCATTCAAGAAGTATCTGATTGTCCGGTGTCGGTTGTCCGTGCTAGCACGATATAGATGTCTACCCATGCCTAGAAGGGGTTGGTAGATTCTTTCCTTAACAAAAAGACAAGGTGACAAGAAGAAGAAAAATATTAATCAATCAAGTTGGAAATTACAAATGAGGCCCCTCTCAACAATGTCAAGCTAATTAGGCAATGTTTTAAAAGTTGGAATTGATGAAAAGTTAGAGCAGATTTGAATTTGAATTATGAATTGGTTTACTAAAACTACATAAAATATAGAATTTTTATTTATAGATACATGCACAACAATATAAATTAAAACCACTAGAAACTACTTATACAAAATTTTGTCATATATATATATAATATAGCGGAAGGGTGGACAAAACAAAATGGCTCAAAGTGTAATACACATCTATAATAAAATATGGAAAAAACAAGGTACTAAATGACCTCTAGAGTCACAAAAATAAGAAGCTACAAGCTACTACATATCAAGAACTCTAGGCTTATAATGGGTTGTAGCTTTTGGGTTTGGGTGCTAAATTTACCACAAATAGATCGTAAAGGATGCCAAATAAGCTGCAAGCTTAATCTGAATCACACCTCTTCAATGTAGGTTGACAACCTCCAAATACTCACAAATGTCTAATGAGAGGTGTGAGACAAATAGATGGAGAGAGGGTTTTATGGTTCTGGGGTTTTTTAGGGTTTGATGGGTATTTAGTTTTTGTTTTTCCTTTAAAAATTTATGTGGTATTTTAGGTGGCCAATATAGAATGGCACTTGTTGAACTGGCTAATCTATTTGGCTCTATACCAAATTGGCCACCAAATCGATTTGAAAGTTGAGTCACCTTTTGGAGGCATGGATGGTTTGGCTAGTTACATTTTGAATTGACCACCAAAATGATTTTAACATTGAGTCATGTCTTGGAGGCACAAAGTAAGTCAAATTGATGGACTCCGAGTTTGATTTGGTTGATTTTTAGAATATTGGTTCCAATTAGTTTTGAGTAGGAAATCATTAGTATTATACGTGATAAATAATGTTTTCCATGCTAGATGGGGTAGAGGTGTTTATGACATTAATGGCTTTTGTTTATTATTGCATATTTGGGTTGTGTTGGGTGAGATTGGATATGAGCTTGTGATTTAATGATAGAGTGGAGATTGATAATCATGTTAGAGAGTAGTAGTGACTATTTATGCTTGTTATTGTCATTATTCATATCACCAAGAAATCCATTTGTAGCTACTTAATATTGTTGGAATGTGGTAGTTGCTAGAGTTTGTTTTTGGTAAATAAAAATGGAGCCTTTATGTTACTGTCCAAAGAAATTTACATGCCAAAATGGACCATGATTGAATTTTTAGTATTGTTCATGCATTCCAAATTGATAAACTATGTTAGTCATTAGTCTATTTAGTGTATATATGTGTAACATGCATTTGATATACAATCAAATCGTTTTAAACCTAAAAACTCACTATTGTTAGGTTTATTGCATGATATTTTATAATCAACATTCCATTTGAATCCAAAAACTCAATAAAATAAAATTAATTGAAATCATGCTAGCATCTTAGCATTAAGATTTAGTTGTCTTGGTAGTGGTCCTTAGGATTGATGTGCAAATATTCTCTTGGTGTATAATAGCTAGAAAACAAAATTAACTTCTTTAGTATTAGTCATTTGGTGTATCTTGTGTCTTAAGAAGGATCATTGGGAATTTGAGCCATTGGTGATTCTGGAGAGTTGAGTGAGCAGGGTCGTGGCACTAACCCTAGACGCCATGACCCCATTTTGTGCCTCTCCTTCCATCTACCGCTGCATCGTTATCTTTTTCAGGTTTTCTCCAGGAATGTTGTGACATTGTCGCCGTCTGCTGATTATTTTGCTGCATGGAGTGAGGTGGAAGAGTCGAGGGAGAGGTAGGACGGGTGCTTTCTTGCAACTTATACCTCCTATTCATGTCTCTTCTCATTGGGGTTTTTTCGTCGTCTCTTAGAGGGGCTTTTCATGGCAAATTTCGGTTCTCTTCAGCGAACTTCTTCCTTGAATAACTTTACTCGGCTTGGCTTATGTAGGGGTTTTTTGGAAGCACTCTTAGCCTCATCTCGCCACTATTCTTTCTCCTCTTTGGTGCAGAGAAATATTCCCTTTGCATTGATTTCAATGTGTCTCTGACTATGGGTTTTTGGACCCATCTCTTTTTTCTTTGTGGCACTGCTTCCAAGTTCCTCTCTTGAGCTAGTCGGGTGGCTTGTGCGCAAATTTCTCTTTTCTTTTATTTTTATGGCGTCTTTCTTTTCCCTGGCAATGGGGTTCGCAGTTCTCCTAAGATTTTGATGCTATTTCTTTCTTTGCCTTGCCGATTTCAGGGCTCCTATCTGGTTAGTATAGGGGTTTGTTGTCAAATATTTTGATGTTATGGCCGCTTACTGCAGGGTTTTTGGTTTATTTTTTATAGGTTTTCTTTAGTGGGCCTGCATGCCTTGAATATTGATTTTTGTATCAATCATTCTTGCCTCAAAGCCTCAAATTTGCATAAGTACAACGTGGGTCTATAGAATGTAATTTTTATACCAAAATTTAATGCATCTTGCTATTGGTGCAGTGTTTTGCTACATGGCTTTTGTTCCACTTTTCTAATGTGCATTGTATTTCTCTTGTATGACATTCTATTGTCACGATCTTGGTTAAATTCATGACAGTGTGTTGCTCCTTTTTCCCCAAAATTTGGTTATCGCTTTTGGATCTCAATCTTTAACTCCATGAGACCGTAGGAGATAATGTGGTGGTTGCACCTTTTCCATATCAACTGTTGCTCCCATTTAAGGTCATTACCATATTAATGAGTTTTTTCACTACCCCAATTTGCCATCCTTTGTACATGTTACTTATGTATCTAAAAAGGAGAGCAGAATAAAAGACTTGCGTTGTTAGTTTCCAGTTGGTGGTAGGGGATAGTGACAGGGCCTTCTTGACCTAATTCTATGCATTTTATTTATAATTATTTTGGAGTGACCATTTGTTATTCCTTATTAGATTTGTTGTTCTTTTCTTAGGTTGAATTCCTTTCTCAACTTATTTGCCTCTCCCAAGTTGATGGTCTTCCTTATATTGTGTATAAAGCCCAATGTGGTAACCTAGAGAATTTGAGGATCCCTTGAGCCTTTCTATACTTACGAGACCTTGTTATAATTTCACTCACTTGTATTTAATATTATTGAAATCAAACCAACTAGTACCTATTGGATATCATTATTGTTGCACCTACTCACAACTAATAATAAATAAGTATTAATTTCGTGTGTTTTTTTACATGTTTATAGATAAGGTGCAATCTAAGCAGAGTGCCATTTCTTTTTGAAAGAAATGTTGCCTTTTACTGCTTGAAAGCTTGCAACAATGAACCATGATCATGTGCACTAGGTTCTAAGTTTTAGCACAACACTCCCTCCTCAATATACTTGATTTGAAGTAACCTTTAGAGCTCTATCTCAAGTTAATATACTTAATTTGAAGTAACCTTTAGAGGTCTATCTCAAGTTAGTGATTGACACTAAGTCTACTAGTTTACTTGAGGAACAATACTATGTTAGGTATTACAAAAGGATGCAAACAACCTTGACACATATATCATGCATGATATGTTTTGAATTGTTGAAAGGTAGTGCATACTCAAGTTCAAATCAACTGGAACTTTGATAAGTCCCAAAGAAGAAGAAAACGAAGAAACAACTCTACTTCTATTATTCCCTATTACACATGGCATGCTATGTACTGTAAAATGGTTATACATCCTCAACTTCAAATTCTCGAGAACTCTTACCTCTATGGAACTTGGAAAAGCCATTCGTACCTTGGAGCACAGTTCAGATGTGAAGTGTTGGTCTTAATTTCAAGTTGAAGGGTATATAGTCATCCAAACCTAGGATGAAGAAGAATGCTAAGAAATAGTTGTACGTCATTGACAAATGTAAACTACATGAACACTTCAATAAAAAAATATGCTAATTAAAATATGCATGTTGGATGGTTTTGCATGAAATAGTTGAGAATGTTATAATCCTTATTTCCTACCATTCAAAATAAGTTTGAGTTACTAATGGGTTATGTCTTTCCAAACAATCAAATATTTTTTGTATTACAACTAAATAGCTTAAACATTAAAAATTGCAAGATAATGAACTCTTTAAAGCTTAGTAATTGGTTTGATATGACACTTAGGAATACTAGTTTCTAAACAATTGAATAGTATCAAGTTGTTACCCTTCCTAGTGGTAGGAAATACACTCAAGATATTATCCTTCCTCGTTGCAATAATTTATTATGAAACGTGAAGTAAATCCTTACACAAGCATTTTTTACAATGCAAAATCACACATCTAACATAACACAATAAACAATTTTAGTACCTAGATTACCCAAATTGAGTAATAAAATTTGAGTTTAGCATAACTTGTAAAATAACTCCATTTGGTGTAATGTTAGTTATGTTGCAATGCTTATTGGATGTTTTAGTGCATATGGTAATATCACTATAAATAATGTACAATCCATCATAAAACTATGATCTACAAGTGACAAATACACTTCATAATTGCGACAATCTTAAATGCTTGAGGAATGTAGTGCCCAAAGGTATTTAAATCCCAAAGTTGTACAATAAAATGTGTCTCCATTATTGTTAATGAGGGTGGAAGTTATGGGATGGTTAGTGTCAAAGCATGTAATGAGGTTGGTAGGGTTGCTAACTATAATTGTATGCCATGGGACTTCCTAGAGAGGCGAGAGAAAATATTTGGTTTGCATATTTAGTCATTGCCATTGGCATAGAAGCATGTGCATTGACATTGAGGCATCCTAAAAGGAAGCTCATGCTTTTACAAGCCAAGAGAGAGCCATGTTTGTTCTTCACATAAAGAGAAAGCAAAGAGGTCATGGTCAAGTCATTTGATACAAGCTATGCATGTGCATTTACGTAAGCCTCTACAAAGAGATATGATGATGAGAGAGTGCAACCATCCATGAGGATGAAGACATATAAATTCTAGGCATTGAGGGTGAACTTGGTGAGCATGGTGGGTGGCATGCCTCTAACATTGCTATAGAAAGTTGGCCTCCACAATGCTCAATGGTAAAAAAGCCCCAACCTTGGTGACCCCATATTCGACCTAACCATTTGTAAGGAACAACTATATAAAATGAGTAATCGTGGCAAAGATCATATTTAATTTGACCATATCAAGGGAGTGATTTCGATGAGCCCTGTTGAGGCATTATATGGAATTTAGCATTAACGAGTAGTGCCTCGTGGGCATTCAGTGGGTTACTTGGACACACCAAGTGTTTGTATTTGTTCAACTATGTAATTATTGTAGTAGAAACTCTGCTTCCCCTTCACAACACTACACATTCGCAAAAAGTCATGCAAATGCAATTTGACCCACTATTATTGAAATCTATCAACTAGAGTGTTAGTGAAATAATTTTCTTTTTTCTCACTAGAATTACGAAGGAAGAAGAAAAAGACATAAAGATGAACAATTTTGCCTTCATTTGGGGCTACTCTAAAGAACAAAAAGATGGGTGCATTAAGATTTGTAATGAGATGAAGAGAAGATTTTAGTATATGTTTGTAACTCTTACATTTTTATGAAGTGTTGTCAACTTATGCTAGCGTAGATCCATATTAACTCCAAATCTATCAAGCTTCGAGAGGAATCAAAGGTTTGCACCTCAAACAATTTGATCCTTCTTGACGCTTGATAGATCTGGGGTTAAAATGGATTTGTGTTGGTTCTTTACACACACACACACACACACACTGTATTGATTCCATGCTAAATATGGAAGGAATTACACCTCCCTCATTTTGAGCAACACGCCAATACACGCAGTTGGAGAAAGAAATTGTTCACCAAACCACTAGAGCTAAAATTCTATGACTTGAAGAAAAAGAGGACATGGGGGTGAGCTTTGGTCCACTCATGTGTGCACGGGTCACAAAACTATTTAACATGGTCTCCCTAGGTGCAACACATGTTCGACCGCTACCTCAAGGTGTGTCCATGGTTCTAGGGAAGCCCTCATGGGAATTTAACGTTCCCAAATGGTGAAAACTCTTTGCTTTCCACTACTTGATCCAATCCCTGTGGGCTTAATTAAAATCAATCAAATATTTGTTTTTTTATTATAGCGAACATTGTCTTTTTATTTAGTGAATATTTTGTTTTTATTTTAAAAGAAACACATGTTGACCCCAGTTTGAACATGGAAGGAATTACACATATACCTCGTAATATCCTAGAGAATGCGCCTCTCGATGCAATTATTATGCAGACACACTTAATCAATAAACAAATAGATAGATAAAGAGTACTAGTAGGGTAGTTGTTTGGGAATCTTTAGGGTCATCAACCTTCCTTTCTAATTGTATAAACACTTAAGATGGGATGGAGGAACAATTTGGTAAGTGTTTATAACTCTTCACATTTGCATTAACTATTGTAAAATTATATTATTATATATACCAAATTTAACCAATAAATAAAGTGGTTGTCTTTAGTGAGACTTTTTAGACTTTCCGGTGTTGGAATTTGAGGAAAAATTTGAAGTGAAATCTTGATTTGTGTTATTTAAATTGGTTTTTTGACTGTATATATGGATTCAACACACTGAAAAAGCCTCAGGGCACTTTGATTGTGCACGAGTTACCCATCAAGCTTGTGAATTCAACAAATTCTTGCCGGATTTTAGAGAGATTAGACCGGAAAAATTCACGGGAAAAGCTTCCAAAAAGTCTCACTAAAGGCAACTGCACAAATAAATAACCCACTAACTATCTGACATTTTTGCTTTTTCATTGGGGATTCAATGATACAAATTTTAGTGAGATTCTGATTTTTCATGTTTAAGATGCATTTTTGGATTCAGCGTCTTGAAAATCCTAGGGGCACTTGAATTCTACAGGTTACATAGTTCCAACTTATGATTCTAAGAAATTATTGCGGAATTTTGGGCAAAATTAACCAAAAATATGCCTAAAAATAAATAGCCCACTAACTATCTAACATTTTTGCTTTTTTTTATTAGGATTCAGTGATACAAATTTTGATGAGATTCTGATCTTTCATTGTTTAAGATGCATTTTTAAATGCATAAATGGATTCAACTTTGTGAAAATCATAGGAGCACTTGGATTCTACACGTTACATAGCTCAAACTTATGATTCTAAGAAATTACTGAGGAATTTTGGTGAGATTCAGATTTTCATTGTTTAAGATGCATTTTTAAATGCATAAATGGATTCAACATTGTGAAAAATGTATTAGCACTTGGATTCTACGGATTACATAGCTCAAACTTATGATTCTAAGAAATTACTGAAGAATTTTGGACAAAATTAACCAAAAATATGCCTAGGAAAGGGCCAAAACATCAAATAGTTAAACTATGCTTAAACAAATAGATAGACAAATAATACTACTAGGGTAGTTGTTGTGGAATCTTTAGAGTCAGTGGCCTTCCTTTCTAATTATATAAACAACTTAGGACACTGTGACTTTTCCTTTCTATTTATACCTTGCTGTTTTGAAATTTTTGTAAAAACCTTTTCTTTGTGTAACTATTAACTTTTGAATTACACTTGTATAGCATGGAAACATTAATAAAGTTTAATTTTGATATAGATGGTCCAAAATTTGGGGATAAATTTTATGTGCCATATTCTCTTTCAATATGATTAGTACATAATAATCTTTTTTGGGCATCTTTTTTAGATTAATTTTGTCTAAAATCTAGTCAAAACTTTATAATATTTGTTGAAATTGCAGGTATTAGTAGTTGAGATTGTACATTCTAAATGTAATGGATTTTTTTTTTAAAATTGCAGAATCTAGACATTAAAAAAATTTAAATAATTAAAACCATGATTATGCACTCCATTTCCCATTATTATCATCAAAAATATTTAAGAAATAAAATCTTAAAAATTTTAATTGAAAAAAGAAAAATTAGTGTGTATATATATATAGTTGAGCCCACGGAAGGGGTCTCACGCCCAGTCAACTCTACCGATGGAGATTGACGTGGATAGATCCGTGGAAGATTGAACCCTATACTTTGTGAGAGAGGGCCAACAACTTGGTAAGAGACTTTGATTGATATATATATGGAAGAAAATAAGGCAGACAGTTTAAATGCGTAAATGGATTCACCTTTGTGAAAATCGTAGGAGCACTTGGATTCTACAGGTTACATAGCTCAAATTTATGATTCTAAGAAATTACTGAGGAATTTTGGTGAGATTTTATTTTCATTGTTTAAGATGCATTTTTAAATGCATAAATGGATTCAACATTGTGAAAAACGTAGGAGCACTTGGATTCTACGGATTACATAGCTCAAACTTATGATTCTAAGAAATTATTGAAGAATTTTGGACAAAATTAACCAAAAATATGCCTAGGAAAGGGCCAAAACATCAAATAGTTAAACTATGCTCAAACAAATAGATAGACAAATAATACTACTAGGGTAGTTGTTGTGGAATCTTTAGAGTCAGTGGCCTTCCTTTGTAATTATACAATGTTCCACCAAGACTCTGGTGCGGGGAGACGCACAGGGGGGACGTGTGGGAGTACCCTCAAATTTTAGGGAA
>APFE031095429.1:15298-113706 GCA_000404065.3 Pinus taeda | reverse complement strand
CTTTTAAGTTTTAGTTATTTAGTTTTAATTTTAGTTTAAATAAAAAAAATTTAATTGATTTGATTTTTGAATTTTTGATTTTTAATTTTTAAGTCTTATTAGACAAATTTAAAGGGGGACGCCCAGGCGCACCCTTTTTGGGGAGTCTAGACTCCCACATTGAAGGGGGACGTCCAGAAGCACCCTTTTTGGGGAGTCTAGACTCCCACATTGGGGAAACACACCCCCTTGCGTCTCCCCAAGACTCCCCAAAAAGGGTGCGTGGGGAAACGCACCCCCAAGAGACTCCTCGTTCCGGGTGCGTGGGGTGTGCGCGCACCCAACCCTGGGGGACGCGTCCCCGTGGAACACTGTAATTATATAAACAACTTAGGACATTGTGACTTCTCCTTTCTATTTATACCTTGCTATTTTGAATTTTTTGTAAAAACCTTTTCTTTGTGTAACTATTAACTTTTGAATTACACTTGTATAGCATGGAAACATTAATAAAGTTTAATTTTGATATAGATGGTCCAAAATTTGGGGATAAATTTTATGTGCCATATTCTCTTTCAATATGATTAGTACATAATAATTTTTTTGGGCATCTTTTTTAGATTAATTTTGTCTAAAAAGTTAAAACTTTATAATATTTGTTGAAATTGCAGGTATTAGTAGTTGAGATTGTACATTCTAAATGTAATGGTTTTTTTTTTTTTTAATTTTTTTAATTTTTTATTAAATGCCGAATCTAGACATTAAAATTTTTTAAATAATTAAAACATGATTATGCACTCCATTGTCATTATTATCATTCCAAATATATAAGAAATAAATCTTAAAAATTTTAATGAAAAAGAAAAATTAGGTGTATGTATAATATATATACTATATAGTTGGGCCCACAGGAAGGGGTCTCACGCCGAAGTCAACTCTACCGATGGAGCATTGAGTGGAATAGATCCATGGAGGATTGAACCGCGTAGTACTTCCTCGTGAGAGAGGCCAAAAACAACTTGGTTAAGAGACTTATTGATAATATATATATATATATATATATCGAAGAAAATAAGCCAGACAGTTTAAATGCATAAATGGATTCACCTTTGTGAAAATCGTAGGAGCACTTGGATTCTACAGGTTACATAGCTCAAACTTATGATTCTAAGAAATTACTGAGGAATTTTGGTGAGATTCTGATTTTCATTGTTTAAGATGCATTTTTAAATGCATAAATGGATTCAACATTGTGAAAAACTTAGGAGCACTTGGATTCTACGGATTACATAGCTCAAACTTATGATTCTAAGAAATTACTGAAGAATTTTGGACAAAATTAACCAAAAATATGCCCAGGAAAGGGCCAAAACATCAAATAGTTAAACTATGCTCAAACAAATAGATAGATAAATAATACTACTAGGGTAGTTGTTGTGGAATCTTTAGAGTCAGTGGCCTTCCTTTCTAATTATATATACAACTTAGGACATTGTGACTTTTCCTTGCTATTTATACCTTGCTATTTTGAAATTTTTGTAAAAACCTTTTCTTTGTGTAACTATTAACTTTTGAATTACACTTGTATAGCATGGAAACATTAATAAAGTTTAATTTTGATATAGATGGTCCAAAATTTGGGGATAAATTTTATGTGCCATATTCTCTTTCAATATGATTAGTACATAATAATCTTTTTGGCATCTTTTTTAGATTAATTTTGTCTAAAATCTATTCAAAACTTTAGAATATTTGTTGAAATTGCAGGTATTAGTAGTTGAGATTGTACATTCTAAATGTAATGGATTTTTTTTTTAAATTGCAGAATCTAGACATTAAAAAAATTTAAATAATTAAAACCTTGATTATGCACTCCATTTCCCATTATTATTATCCAAAAATATTTAAGAAATAAATTCTAAAAATTTTTATTGAAAAAAAGAAAATTGTGTTTATATATATATAAGTTGGCCATTGAAGGGTCTCACGCGAGTCAACTCTACGATGGGATTTGATGTGAAGACCGTTGAGTCTTGAACTCTTACTCATGGCAGGTGGCCCACAACTGTTAAGAGCTTTGATGAATATAAATATATATATATATCGAAGAAAATAAGCCAGACAAACCCCACCCAAAAGGGCCAGACACCAGTAAACTCAACTATAAGAACCTAACCCTGATAAACCCAATAAAAATTGAACCCATACCTCATAACAAAGGATCAATCACTTAGAAATACAACCAACTCATAACAAAATATCAATCACTTAAAAATACAACCAACTAATATCCCTGAAAGCTCATATATAATGTCTTTATATACAGTGCCTTTAAAGTTTACCCGGCCTCCCTTAAAATTAAAGGGAGATGGGAGATGCGTCCTTAACATATCTTAAAGGAAGACAACACTCACCGACATATTTTTGTCATTTTTTGGGTTAAATATTTCCTCGAGACCCCACAACTTCTTGTACTCTAGGCCCTTTCGGACGCCGAAATGTTTTACAATATAGAATAGTTATAAAACAATTGAAGCTGTGCGGGCCGGTGGAGTACGACCAAAATTCCCCTCGAATTCAGCGGCGCCGCCATTTTTGTTACAGTTACCGGATTTAGCGGTCTGTTTAGGGGGCAGTCTTGCCATCACATCAGATGACGAGACGACCACTATGCCCACTATAGCATCCAAGAAAATTGAAAGTAAGCGGCCATCGTGATTCCGTAGCTTCTTCAATTCAATTTCCCATCATTTCTAGAGTTACATACTGTACTGTTTTCTGTGACCTCTCATTCAATGATCAGACCTTTCTGCTGGGCATTGATAGGATAATTATCGCTTCGCCATAAATCTGACCGTGGTGGGCATTACGATTTTGAAATTCTGTGTGGTTGGCATGCTTTCAGTGGCGCGAGCTCTGTGCAGGGATTCTTGCGGTCTGAGATCTTCAATGCTGTAGGTCCATGGAATGATTTTGAGCTCGGAAATCTGGAATGTTTGAAGTGGATTTGAGTGTATTTGAGCTGAAGGGACTTACATTATATTTTTTCCCCCGCTTGTATGCTTTCATGTTGGGATCTGTACAAGGCTCAGAAACCTCAAGGATTTTGGGTTTGTGTATGTTGGAGCTAAGAGGATACAATTGGACACACACGAATATTTTTTCTGCATTATACTCAATGATCAGACCTGTACGTTGCCTATTAATAGGTGCATGTAGAGTGGAACCTCTTAAATGCATGACTACAGGAGAATAGGATTTCTGGGCTTTTTTTCAGCCACCTTGGTGGTAATTCACTTGGTCTTCGTATTGATGGTACTGAAACGGAAGGATAATGCAGCAGCCAAGAAGGGGGCGAGCAGGAAGTTGGTGGTCTTGGAAGCACAAGAAACAGTTACTTTGGTTGAGGGCGAGTGTGAGTACATGAATAGTAATTCTGTTACAGTTCTCACACCACCTCAGTATGTGTGTGCTGTTTGTTTCAGGACTGCTTCAAAACGTTGTGCAAGATGCAAAGCTTTGAGATACTGGTAAGTGTCATCTGGGTGGTTTCTATCCTATTTTTGTTAGATAATTGTTTGGATATGCTTTTTAATTGGAGACACCTGACATGCATCTGATTTTGGTTTCTTAAAATTCCCCTCTGAAAATTATATTGTATATATTATATTATATTTGGCCAAAATCAGGTACAGAAAAGTAGAACATGTCAATTGAGTTTGGAGCCCCCTATATTTTAAATTCTTCCTTCGGCGTCTCTTTTTATGTTTCAAGACTATATTCAATCTTTCTTCTTAGCTTCTATGTTCTAGTTTGTTGTCTATGTAACTTCCCTTCGGAAGTATGACACATTGACACTTGCAAAATGACATGCTTTGGCTTGCCTTGTAGTGATCTCGTTATAGGAGCATATAAATGTTAACAATACAAGTGTATGCTATATAATTTGGAATATGGAGGAGGGAAAACCCAACTTGATTGCAAAACTGGAAAAGCCAGAATCCAGATAAAGCTGGACATGCTTCATGTGAAGACTTTTAGCTCATGTGATTTTTGATCATGCAAACTTTGGCATCTGCCAATGTACTTTCACAAGAGATAAATATTTACTAATAAAGGTATCGGAAAGAAATTTATATACATGCTAGTGAAGTTCCTTCTAAGAAAATAAATAAAGAGTTGGGAGGGAACTCAAATGTTTAGAAGGGTATCATGACTTGGTACAAAGATGTGATTTTAAATCCGAGCAGGTAAGGATGGGATTACTGGGCCCTGGACACTTATCTGATACATAAGAGATTCTATGAAGCAAAGGTGTAGTTTCTTATGGCCCAAAAGCAACAGTTTGATTTCTTTCTGAATTGATGCTTTACAAGACCTGTTAGATCTGCAAATGAGAAGGATACTGCCACTGAAATGGATTGCTCTGTCATCTCTTGACCTTTTTTCGTTTTTTGTTTTATATCGATAGCTTGTTACTGTGATATAGTTTTTATTTTATTTTTTTTTTTATTTTTATTTTGCTAGCATTTTGTATACACTCGTGTAAATTTAGCTGTTCCTTATCATACTCGAGATCTATTATCTTATTTGTTATGCTTTTATTCTGATTTTATACTTGTTAATACTGGTATTAACTTCATTTTCTAGAGATCTGAAATATTTCATAAAGTTGTCTCACCACACTAGTTAAACTGCAATGAACATCAAAAACATTTCCTCAAATAGACATTTCTATTATTTATGATGATTCCTCCTCTTTTTACAGCTCGGGAAAGTGCCAGATAATTCACTGGAGGCAAGGCCACAAGGAAGAATGTCAGCCACCAGATATATGCACTTCCTTTTTGTTTGTTTCTACTCCAAAAACTGAATTCAATTCAACCAGTTCTTTACTGGAGCCCACAGAACACAGGTCAGTGTATTTTAAGAGGAGAACATGTTTCTCCTCATATTCAAAAACTTGGATCATTATTTCTGAAGCACCTGAAACTTCTCATCGAAATTGCATCGAGTTTCTACGTGAAATAGGAGTTATGAAGCTACATGTGAAATCTCAAGATTGGTTTGTATAAATGGAACTGATTCTGTTTGCAATGCTATTCATAAAAACAATGTTAGCTCCCAAGTTTCTGTCTTCAATACCCGTTCACCTGTTTGCAGATCAGTATCATGTACTGAAAAGGATGCTCCGATGCCTTACACTCCTATCTGTGAGATTTCTGGATGTGAAGTCCCCAAGTACCATAGAGTATCTTCTTCCAGTGCTCGTTCCAGCTCCACTAATGCAATGGATCCTATCACCGGTACCCTGGATTTTGTACGTCCTGTTCTGGATAATGCTAGCTCCAAAATCTTTCAAAAGGATTTGTCTTGTTCTGTAGACACCGATAGCTGCTCGGATTATTTCTTGAGTTCTGGAAGTTATGAAAATGACCTGCATAACTCTATGAGTATTACACACAATAATCCAACCTCCGGGAATCGTTTGCTTGATCTCCACACTGTCAAGACTGTAAGCAACAATCCGTCAAGTGCAACCAGCAGACTTTGTGAGATGGACACCTCCAGACCCAGTACTTCTATCTGTAGTGGTCTTGGTAACATATCGACATTGGATGAAGCATGCCGTAGAAGTTTTACAGAAGATATGCCTAATTCTGCAAATTCTCGCTATAATTTGGATAAAGATAAAAGCATGTCTTTGTTGGGTAAAGATACTTCTAGTTGCTTGGATACCACCACTGAATTCCAGAATGTCAGGCCAACTGAGATTGATGGTTCTGTGTCACTACCGGAACTTCGGAGTTCAAGGGGTTCCTTGTCGACTGGCACAATCAGGCGCTCAATTGGATCTGCAATTCAGTATTTTTCTCGACACAAAGCAAGGACTTCCTCTCAGACCAAGTCAAATCATCTGACTGGCAGCGATAATGCAATATCCTCTTCTACACCCTCAAGTGTGGCCTTTTCACAAAACACCAGTATTGGATTTAAAAGGTCTGTAAAGAAGGTACTGCATCGGGCAAAGTTGTCTAAAACTTCAAAACAGGCAGAGTCTGGAAGGGTAAATGGGGTTGTAGCAAAACCAAGTCAGGTAAATCTAGAATGCTATCAGTGCATTCATCAATGTACCAAATTAGGAAATTCATCATATTTAACTAATGAATGTATATATTGCTGATTTTACATACTTGTGTTATGGGAAATATCTGTTCATCTCATTTGGTATATCATTCATATCAGATACTATTTCCATATGAATGCTTTGTGGAGCTGTTTAACTGGTCAAAGCTGGAACTATATCCTTGTGGTCTAGTCAACTGTGGAAACAGGTACTTGTTAAGCATTAACAATACATATTTAACATCCTGCTGTGGGCGTTACGTCTTTCTAATAGCTATTGAATAATGTATATTCATATTGCATATTTCATTCACTACATTGGTAGCTGGATATTGTATAATTCTTTTCATCATAAAGCAGCAGTAAAAGTTCCACATTTATGATAGGAGTAACTTTGAACTTACGAGAAAGGTTTCGGTAAGAGTATCGTGAGCTTTTGGTTAGATGCTTAATGACTATGCTTTGAAACCATAGAGCTATAATAGAATCAGTGGTAAGAGGTATCTTTACTGCATTTTTTACTTGATAATTGTGCTAGGACATTATATTCAGCTACACTCTTCGATAGAGAAGTGCAGAACCGGTGTAGAATACAGGTTTCAAATCATAAGAAACAACCTCAATTTGTTTGCATTTGCTTGCAAATGTCATATTTATCTTTGCTAATTTGACCCTTCAAGACAGTGGCATGTTGTGAATCCACCAAATTTATGTGGTTGGAAATGACAGTGAGACAATTGATGAAATGGTAATGTGTGCATTTTGCTAAAATAAACGAGAGAGAATGACCAATCACGATATCATTTATTTGAATATAGGGATTATCATTGAACCTCTTTACATATATCTACACTTGATCAACAAAGATAGTGGTATGGGGTACAGTATCAATGATGTTGCTTCAGCTCATGTTGATAGCTCAATTCAAAATGGGGGCCTCTTTAAACACATACAGATCTTGTGTACATGAGTGCTGGGAAAAACCTTTGTTCACCTTGTTGAGTTTTCAAGTGCAATAGATACAAGCAGAATATTTCTGAAATACTGATAATTACTTCTAATAATATAGATCTTCTTTTATTAATTCCAGTTTATCATTAAGCAGTTACACTTCAGAAATTCAACCATAAAACCATAAAGACAATAGAGATCATAATGCACAAAGAGAACAAAAGATTTACCTTAGGAAAATCCTCTTAGGGGAAAAACCCAACAGCTTTTTCTTAGAGAAATTCTTCAGTTCAACAAGAGATGTATCTAATGCTGCTAGTCATCTATGAGGTCAAACTGACCAACAAAGCTTATGGTCAAACTTGGTCTCCAGACCTCAAGTCAAGCCTCCACTCTTCCCTGCAACTCGGCCTGATATGATCTTCCCTAGGTTGAAATTCGGCCTCCAAGAAACTGTTTAGAAACCCAGAAATTCGGCCTCCTAGTCTTCCCAGAAATTCAGCTTGCCCAGAATATGTTGCCTAGAAAACTGCCAGAAGCACACATGCGAGCTAGAGAGAGAGAGAGAGAGAGATGCGAGTTAGAGAGAGAGAAAGATGATCTTCATCCTTCTTTTTTCCCTTCTTATCCTTTTTGTCCTTCACTTGGATACCCAGAAACTGTCTTGTTTTTGAGAGGTCAAATCGTGCCTTTGTGGAAGACTGCCTTTACATAGTGTTCTGCCTCCGCGAATGGGTGTCTCTTCATTTAGTCAATTTAACTTGAGGGAGAGGCAGAGCGGGCTTGACTACTTTGGAGCTAAAAATTAAAAATCCAAAATTTTCTCTTTTAAATCCGACATGAAGAACATGTCTTACAATAATTCCTTAAGGGTTAAATAATCAGAATGACATGAAGAACATGTCTTACAGTAATTCCTTCAAGGTCTAAATAATCAAAATGACATGAAGAACATGTCTTACAAATTCTTTATACATTTTTTTTTTAACAGAATCGGTTACTTCTGTATTATAAAAACTCAGAAGCATAGTTCTAGTACATAGATATCGTAGGTTTGGGCGGGGAGGATCAAAACCGGGTGCGCAGACCCATTTTCCTTGTTTCTGCCTCTATGATCACTGAAATTAAAGAGAAAACGGCTATATTGCCTAACAAAAGCACCACCTAACCGACAGAATTTACAGACCATAGGTTTTAGGGAAGTTTCTGAGTGGCTGAATCATCAGGGATGGGATCTCTCCTGGCACTAGCTTTAGTAGAGGCCTCAGCTTGATAGTTCTGGGAAAGGGCTCTGATCTGCTCTATGGCTTCCTCCAGATGGCTGCACCTTCCTTTCAGATTTTCAATCTCTTCCTTCTGCTTCTCCAATTTCTTCCGCTTCGATCTGCTATCAGCTTCATAATCGTCCTTTAGATCATTGAAATGCTTGACAAATCTGTTAATCATGATTGTGTGAGTTTTGCACATGGTGCATTCTTTGTTGAAGATCCTATCTATTGGATTGATTGCTGGCTCCTGAGTGTTTGGCTGGTCTTGTTGATCCGCCATGTTACTGGACTGGTTGAGAGAATCTAATATATAATAAGAGAGGTGGAAATCGGGGAGAAGGGGAAAATCGGGAGGAGATGCGATATTACAGAGGAGGTAGAACAGAGATGGAGGGAGCGAAAAGCGCTGGGGATTGAGGTGGATGGGCAGCGAGGTAATACCGGGGGCTCTGCAACAATCAAGGAACAAATAGTCAGCTATAAATAAAACGACAGAGCAAAAACCAGTAGTTACCAGGAGCGAGGGGCGGAGCTCTGGATCCCGATAAGAGTTGGAAACTTCAGAATGTTGCCATCGCTTGGTGAGATCACAGTGGAGATGCCTTGCAATGCCACGAACTGTGGAGTTACTGAGAACCAAACAACAATTTATAGATACAGAGAGACTCCTCCGATGCTTGATCCAGTTCTGGGAGGATCTGTTCTTGGGAGGGGAGAGATCCTCTGAAATGATTTTGCTGCGGTCGAGGAGCATGCGGAGGGGATGGGCACGATCACGCATCCTGAGAATGACTGCGCTGATCAGGAGATGATTCATGATGAGACAGTACTTAATGATAAGAACTAGATCTTGAGGGCGGTTTTTTCTCCTTTGGTACCAAGTTGGGCATTCGAGGAGATTTGGGGGTGAGGAGGGAGATTTGGGGAAGGACCATATACGCGGGAGATGGTGCCTGAGGTGACTGATGTTCTGGGGTGAGGGGATGGGGAAGGCCTGCTTAGGGTATATCTTTTTCATAAACTGTATCATTCTCCCTGACCTGGCCTGAATGTCTGCCTGTAGCTTTATTAGCTTGTTCATTTGCCTCCATGTTGTTTCCTCTTAGAATGTGCTTGAAGGTGACTTCGCTGAAACTCTTGATTTTTTCCATTATCCTACCTTTGATGCTGTTTAAGGCCATTTGCTTGAAATCTTTCCCTGAGGTCATGGCCGCTATGATAATAGCAGAATCGCCCATGATAAGAAGGTTTTGGAGGCCGAGTTTTCTAGCGATAGAGGTCCCCAGTAGGAGGCTGTATGCCTCTGCCTTGTTATTTGACATTGAGCCTAATCCCCATTCATATGTAACTATGGTTTTCCCTTGAGAGTCTCTAATGATTCCGCCAGCTCCAGCTTGACCCGGGTTATTTTTTGATGCCCCATCAAATTGGAGGGTGGGTCTCCTTTGTTTTTGTATCCAATTTTTGACTTCTTCCTTGGTTCCTCTCAACTTCCAGTCCAGGTTTCCTTTTCCTGTGTTTAAATTTTTTTGAGTTCTTGTTTCATAATTGAATTTGCTCATCCACTCTTTTACACTTGCATCTGTCAATTCCGAGTCTGCCTGGGTTATACCATTTGCTTCAATGGTCTCTGAAATGAGTGCAATCGTTTTAGCCAGGGTGCTAGAGATACTTGGCTTCTTGTTGTTAAATATACACTTGTTTCCGGCGATCCATATCTGCCAGCAAAGATTTGAGGGAATACTATTCCACATCCTTTTAGCTAGGTTCTTGCTTTTGTTGGATTGGGGAAACTTTTTCCCCAGCTTTTCTGAAGGAGAGTGATCTGGTTGGGGAGATCACCAATGATTAGAGGGCTGGTGATGAGTTTCCAGCAAGATCTTGCAAAGGGGCATTCTATAAAGAGATGGTTGCTACTTTCCTCCGCCTCCCTGCACATGCAGCAGATTGAGGGGCCATGAATGCCCTTCTTCCTGAGGTTTTCTGCAGTAAGTATTTTGCCATGAAGAAGGGTCCAATTGAAAAGTTTTACCTTTGGCAGACATTCAGTTCTCCAAGCTGCTTTGTGAAGTGGCCAGTTGTTTATTGCTGAGGCATTTTGGAGTGCTTCGTAGCCCTCTTTGACCGTGTAGCTGCCACCATTGGGGTCCCATATAAACTTGTCATCTGACATTCTGTTTGTGGGAGCTGAGCCTATGAGTGAAGTCTTAAGATCGGCCCAGAGGTTCTTGAGATCATTGGGGAGGGAGAAAGATCTCCAACCTATCCAACAATTCTGTTCCCAGAGAGAGATATCATAAAGAGTTTTGAGATTTGCCTCTATCATCCACCATTGCAGGGGCCTGAATTTAGGGAGCGTTTCCCTAGCCTCCGAGCCCATTATTCTATCCTCCCATATGCTTATATCTCTATCATTGCCCGGAGCTCTTGAGATACAGGATTTGATTTGGGGGAGAGTTTTTTTGATCAGCTTCCAGACAGGTGTACACTGTCTGTCGATGATGGTTTCTGAGAGGATATTGCTGTTGACCCCATTCAGATATTTCCTCTTGATGACCTCTGTCCACCAGTTTTCTCTCTCATTGAGAATTCTCCAGGTCAATTTGTAGCCCATAGCCATGTTTGCTAGTCTTGGTATTCTAATTCCGAGCCCTCCTTTTTCTAAGGGAAGGATGACCTTGTCCCACTTAACCAAGCTGAACTTTTTTGTGTCTTGCTTTCCTCGCCACAAAAAGCTTCTAATTATCAGCTCCATGTGACAAATTCTTTATACATTACAAGGGCTAAAATATAAATTTTTGAAGACCGACCATAGCTACAAAATTCAACACATCCAATTACTTAGAACTAATTGACGAGGACTTCCCACAGTCATTTTTGTAATGATTACCGTAACAATATAACTTTTAATCCTCTTATAATTTAATAAAGTAGATAATTTTATCATGATAATAGTCTTGTTGATGACATGTATTTTAAAAGATAAAATATTTAGTAGATTAAAAGTTAAAATATAAAATAAGGAATATTTTCGGGCTAACATTCTTCCCCTTCTTTATATTTGAGTGTCCTCACTCAATGAGAAGTATATGTTCATCTCTAGCCATGTCTTTGATTTTCTCAATGTCGTTGCTTCTATAACTTTTTTTGAACTCATCCTCAATCTCTTTCACATCTACTACTAAATTATAAAATATTCAATAGACTAAAAGTTAAAGATATAAAATAAGGAATATTTTAGGTCTAATATTGTTCCACTTCTTTATGTTCGAGTGTTTTCACTCAATTGAGAAGTATATGTTCATCTTCGGCGATGTCGTTGATTTTCTCATTGTCGTTTCTACTATAACCTTTTTTTTTTGAACTCATCCTCAATTTCTTTTACATCTACTAATTGGATTCAATAATGAATCTCGTGTCCTCTTCCAACTGTTCTAGTTTGTTTTTCTTCTCATTAAAGTTGATCTCCTTTCTTGTTAATTTCTTTTTTTCGAAGAAAAATCATGTAATTCTATTAAAAAGTAAAATTACATGTTGTATGTGATTAATGCACGCATAATAACATAGTTACTTGCACTCATAACGTGCAAAAATTACCCAAACAAGAAATACATTTACCCAGATAAATTGAGCTTCTCTTTTTTACTTTTCCTCTTCTGAACTTCTTGCCAACCCTCAGTATTTGGATTGGCAATTACTATTGCCATTTCTTCTCATTCAAATCTTAAGGGCACTTCTTTATTGAGTCGGAACTATCAGATATATAAATTTGCTTTGTTCCGACTGCTCCTTGGCTGCTGCATATTTCCTCATGTTGTTTTTCTAGAACTTGTATCACTATTGAATCATTGCGATTCATGTCGTGACTTTTGGGATCATTTTGCTTCTTTTCGCCTTCCTCCACTTGGGAACTTTGTTGATTTTGTTCTTTTGCTTTTTGGTGATTCTCGTCCATTTCTTCATCTTCGTCTTTCAAGAGATGTGGATCTAGAAATTGCCACCCCTTTGGCTATTGGGTTCTTTTCTTTGGCCTTTTTTGTTGCTTGAGGGCAAGTATTCTACAAATGATTTGTTTGAAGACAAATCCGACACTTAGATGCGTATTTTCAAAATCTAACAATTGGGTCCATTTAAAATCTTCATGTTCTGGATGGATGCAATCTGGTATACCTTTACTAAGGTCTATCTCTACACAAATCTTGGCAGGCCCATTTCCATTCTTTGATGATCGATCTTCAAGAACCTCCCTAATGTGTTTCCAATACCTTCTAAGACTCGATGGTGCCAAAAAGGGAGAGGGACGTTGTGTAGTCTCACCCATATCGACATCTTTGTAACCACCATTGTTGTAGCGTAAAAAACTGGAAACCATGGGGTGAGACCCTCCCTTCCCCAACCATGGTCCCTCGTTTAAAACAAATTCCAAATCTTGATTATTGAATTGTACCACAAAAAACCTCTTCGAACACTGGTAAATATCACATTTATTGGTCCAATTGGTAAAGACACACCGATGTAGATCTTTAAACTTGGGCCAAAAACCATTAAATCTGCATATAAAAGTTCTGGCTTGGAGGGCTGTGAAAAAACCACTTACATTTGACAAATTTACTGACATATCTGGTACTTTTTCCATCTATTCAACAATATGAGGACCTGGGATTGACAGATTTGGGATCTGTCTATTTGGTATAACAATTTAGTAGACAAAGCTGATCCTTTTGGGTTACTCATTCCTGGAGCTCCACCTTGCAACCTCAAGTTTATAATAGTTGCGGAGTTGCGTTCAATGCAGTAGTCTTTTAACTAAATGACATCTTGTAACGATTTGCCTCCATAGATCATATTCTATAGACTTGACAATATACCCAAGTTATATTGAACCTTCTTTTTCAAAATTGTCACTAGATTCGTGGATTGAGCCCCTAAAAGGATTGATTTCCCATTTCCAAAAAATTGAAAAGATGTCTCCCGTTCAAAAAATGAATTTTGAAGAGAGTGCCTTTAAGCATAGAAAGGTAAGGTCCCAATTTGAGATCTAGGCCAAAAGCAAACTAGAAATCTATGGCTAAGTCCATCGTACAATTGCAGAGAATGATGTTTCGAATCCAGATCCTTAGAGATGATGAGAAGCATTTTAGTGTAACCTCCTCCGGGTTAGACACTATATCTATGAGACGACAAATAAATGGTTGCAGATCCAAGGCGACATGATAAATATTCTCCAAAATTTTAATGAAAAACCTATGACAACCTTCCAAATCTGTGGACTTATAGTATTTTCCACCTAGATCTAAGGGGATGTAGATCAAATCTATGACTAGGGTGACTTCTTATGCATCATACTGCCCTTCATTTGTGATTCGCAGAAAAATCGCTGCCCTCCATGCATAAAAAGGAATTGAATAAGCTGTGTATCAGTGATCTTGGGAGAGGCCTAAATTGCTTTAGGAAAAAACCACCGCAACCATTGCCTTGGTTGAACACACACCTATGCAACAAGTCTCCGCCAGCATGGTCGTCGAAAGCCTTAGAAACAAATTGAAGCTTGACAAGGACAAGAGGGGATGCGATACCTGTAATAACCCTAACACTCCTCATCCTGATCTCTGTTCGACAATGTAACACTTTACAACACCCTAGACTTGGGACAAAGTACATCTTACTTGTTAATTTCATACACTTGTCTTTCATCAATTGATACTTGAGATTCAATTGCTATTTGCATTGGAAGAGTTGGGTTGGGAATAGTCCTAGGAGGTAAAGTTGGTTTGATACTCTTTTGAGGAACATTGTTATTACTACTACTTACTTCGGGGTGGTTAGCTTCACTATTCTTTTTAGTATAATGCAACTGTTTAAATCTATCCCTATCTTCAAAAACATTAATTGACTGATCATGTTCTTTCTTTATTTGGCTCTTCAATGGACTCTTCATGCTATTGTTGGGAAAAGGATATGGATGAACCAAGCAAAGTAGTGAAAGAAGCGAGATCATTAATCAGATTCAAATGCTCTAGACTATCCTATTCTTTAACTTGATTATAAGGACACTCCTCACTATGAAATTCATTGCAAATTTGACACTAGGGAAATCCCTCTTGGTTAGCCATGTTTGTAGGGGCAAGGGTGGTAGGCACATCATGTTGTGAGGGGTTCTTGCCACTATAGGGATTTCTCTTAGGAGCCCTATAATTGTTGAATAGGGGTTTGGGAGGATGGTTTTGACGAGATCCTCTTTCTCTATACAAGATTATCAGCTTGTTCATCATGGCCATTTGGGCTTACATCAACTCATTGGTAATATTATCAAACTTTTGAGGCAAAGCTTGCAAGGTGTTAGTTTATGGATTTTTGGTGGCATCAGACTAAGGTTACTTGGGAGCGGGAGCAACATTTTCAGAAGCTCCTTGTTTGGGAGCGATTTTTTATATAATATATATTTTGATGCATATATGTCAACAAAAGCATGTAGAATGACAAATTATATATAAAAAGCATAAAAAACATAGATTGAACCATATAACAACAATCATCTAGAAGTTATAATCTTCATCAACCACGTCCACAAATTAGTAACATAGTAACATACAACATATTGAGTCTCGTGATTCATCAATCTTAAAGTTTTAAGCTTTCAAAATTCAATATATAACATTTATCATCATTGATCACCAAAGTGCTACTTGTAAGCTAAGTGTAACCATTACAACTAATAATATCTACATGAAATGAACTGTTATAAAATGAAATGAAACAACTTTCAACTTTCACGAAGCATCATATTCATAATTCATTACGAATGAGTTATAATTGCCCACTTCAAATTCAAACTTAAATTGTCATATATTGTTTACAAAAAATATCATAATAAATATGAAAGAGTCAACAGTGATAAAAACTATTAGAAACTAGAAAAGACAAGTAAATCTATTATCTATTGCTAATGCTTGGGCCTCTTGCCGCCACGAGAAATGTCTAATATTTTAGTTTTGTTGGAAAATTAGGATCTTTGTCATTAATATCACCCTCTAAGCATTAATATCTAGAGTTATCTTTGTCATTACATTTGGATCTGTATAGGGATCTTTGTAATTAATATCACCCTCTAAGCATTAACATAAGATAGAAAAAACATAGTATGTAAAGTCAATATTTTGTTTGAGTGATGGATACATTTTTAGTAGGGTCATGATAGAGGATTTCGACAACCATTGTCTCTAACATCAAGGTACATAGAGGGATTGGTGCTCTTGATTAAATACGAGTTCCATACCCTAATACATGACAAAATCCAATGCAAACATTGCAATCCCCCCAATCATGAAATCATGAAAAACTGATAAGTTTGTAGGATTTTGAATGAGATCTAAAATTCTACTTTCTCCGTATGAAATCCAATGAGGTCGGAACCACTCTCAAACATCCGGAGTCATTTCATGGTAATGTTAAAAATTGAAGTGAAAAGATGAAAATGAAGATTAAGGAGAATGTTACTTTTACTTTAAGAATTTAACATTACCATGAATCACATATCAATACTAGGGCCATAGGCTTGATCATTAGGCTGCCCCACTAAAAAGTTATTTGTTTGAAAAAAATTGCATTTGGAATGTTACTGCAATTTTTTTTTGCAAAAAAGAGTACGGAGCTCCCCTAATCGCTCCCTAAAAACCAGGGAGCGTTTTTTTTTAAAGGGAGTGCGCTCTCGAAATCGCTCCCCCGCTCCCCCTTCAGGGGTGATTTTGGGGTGCACTCCTGACTAGCTCTCGAGCAGAGTGCGAATTGGGAGGGAGTTCATGGGGGGGAGAGGGCGCTCCCCTGCACCCTTGCATCATACATGTATTCTAGTATCGATTTGTGTCTAAGAGGCTAAGGAACACGAGATCTCCAAAACCTAGAAAAGGTTTTGGGAGAAAACACCTATAGACCACTCAGTTAAATTAATTGATCAATAATTCAAAAGTCCCTATGTCTAACTTAGGAAAATTGATTAATTAATGGGAATTAATTGAGGAAATCAACTTTTTCTCTAGAAACTTCTAGAAAAGTGTATTGATGGAGTCAAAGTGATCTTAGCCATCGATCACGGTTAGATCTTGGTCGTTGTTGCTCCAGCGAGAGATTATAAGAGCAAGTTGATGGGATGGAGATGAAAACAAGAGAGAGAAAGGCAGATTGAGCTACCTAGTGCACAATGATTCAACAAGGGAAGAGTTCAAGCCAGAAGGAGAGCATTGAAGAGAATTTAGGATAATTTTCCAACATTTCTCCAGTGTCGGAGTGGCAGGAGAGAGGAAGCCGAATTATCTATAGAGAAGGCGACAAAAGCCAGTGCGAGCAGTTAGAAACACTTGAGTGAGTTGTCAAAATAGAGAAAATTCAATTGCCAGAGGTTGGATTAGCTTCCAAGAGGCAGAGCGAGTCACTTCCAGAGGCAGAGGGAGGTAGGACGACTCACTTGGAGCCAATTCGCAGGTTGTGCGATTTTTCCAGGCCCAACACTGCAAATTCTAGGCAATGTGAGTTTGCCAGTGAGGGGTTTGGGCAGCTAGTTGAGTCTGAGTTGATTGCAGAGGGAGATAATTATCTCCATCATAATTTTTCCAGTGTATCTGTCGAAGGATTGCCAGTTAGGCATCCATATTATTGTACTCCCACAATTTGCTTCATAATAAAAATAAACCCTCATTTACTGCACCAATTTTCCCTTTGGGGTTTTTCCGGGGACTTTTCAGTCCAAAATAATTGTGTCGATTTTTATGTGTGTGCATATGTTTCTCAGTTTCTGATTTTTTACTTTCGCAACACATTTTAATTGTGAAAAATGTTGAATTTCCACGACCTTGGGTCTAGGTTAGAGTGTAAAATCACTGACGCTACAAAACCAAGAATCTCAACCATAAACTACTTTGCACAATGGAAATACACATATGCACAATATACACAGTTTTAAACAAAATTGTACAATAATGTACAATTACCAATTTTTGTTATATTAAACCAAATCTGAATAATACAATAGTCTATGGTATACAAGATACAATGACAAACTTTGTTGCGCAACTTGAATGTCATATCTTGTCTTGCCGGTCCTTCGCTCCCGTACTGCTCTCTAGGAATGCCTTAGTCCATCAAGGCATCTACACATCAAGACTCAAGGAGGGATGCCTCCTATCACTGTTGCAAGTCACGTCTCCTACAATGATCATGGGCTCATCAAACAGCTCCTTAGGTTGGTCAATACCTGAGCTCCAATCTGCCTTCTAGTAGCCTCTTTTGTCCATCAAAGAGCTACACATAAGGTTGCAATACTTCACCCAATCACGCACCAACAACTTCCTTCTTATCTGCTGCTCTAGGGCTACTTTGGGTAGCTAACACGCTGCCCTCTAATAGACCTATGACACCCAATCCACTCACTACTGAATTTGCTCCTAAATTGACAATTCACCACCTTGGAATGTCGTCAACGGACTACGACAATTATGATCCAATCTGGTCAAACACTTTGACCCAATACACCACCAAAACACTGTTGTTCACCACTCTTTCCCGCTGCACTCTGCAATTTTGGTTAGGGCATCAACCTTTAGCCCTGATCCTCCACACAGCCAACAAGACAAGCCTTAGAACGTTGTGGTTCACCAAGGGAGAGGCCCTCCACACCTACGTTGCCTCTTTGTGCTTTGTATTACACAAACATAGCACCAAAGGATGGCCTGCGGCCTAGCACAACAACTGTTGTAGCCTTTGACCCCCTCGAAAACTCCTCCAAACAACCTCCAAACAACTCCATTTTGTCCTTAGCTCCTCGACCCACACAATCCTGTAATCCTACCCTAAAACGCACTTGAAACAACCCTATTTTAACCCAAAACACATCTGCTGCACCTACAACAAATGGGCCTTCAGACACAGGCTTCTCCCATGCTATCTAGGCAGATTTACGACGCTGTCCCAAAATCTCTTCGGCCTCCTTAATTTGGCTGCGACTTTCCTTATAATTTCAGAGCTCTTTTGGATATGTATTGCCCACACTTGGATGATGAAATGACTCCAATACACCTTGTATTTATACATGTACAAGGGCTCTAACGAATCTTGAAGAGAGACATTTATTGGAGTATTTTTACACCAAGCCTACATGATTTGGTAACCAATAATTACCTTGTCAACTTTAAAAATTCATTTCTCTCTAATGATAACTCTAATTCAGAGGATTCTCGTTGTGTTGGAATCGTACCGCCGAGCACTATCATCCTCATCCATCACATATTGTACCTTCATCACGGTTTTGGCCCAAATCATGATGGGTGCAAAACCCCACACTTGGGTTCCAAGCCCACAAACTTCCCTTGTGGTGCTTTTCCTTCCAAACCCTAAACCCTAGGGCTTGGAGTACCTTCCAAGCTACACAAATCGACACTCCCTCTTAGTGAGTGAGGTACTTCCAATACTAGGAAGTCTCTCGTCAACATCATCACTGCTCACAACACTTGCCCAAACTCTTGGCGCTCACAATCGCAACAATCCCTGTACGGTGAACTATGCCCTTCTTGGAAGTGTTGCTGTCATTGTTGGAAGCAACCTGTTTCTTTCCATGATCCACAGGGTTGGTTGTCAACTTGTAGAGACCATGCTCTCTAACTCCGAGTACAAGCCCATTGGACTTAGAGCCTTTGAGCTTGAGTCTTGCCTCCCCATCCTGGAACAAGACTTCAAATCCTTTCCTCTCGATCATCGAGATAGAAATCATGCTATATCTGAGTCCTGGTACAAACAATACATCCTGGACTTGCATCATACGCCCCATGTCCATCCTGAATGGTAGAACACCCGATCCTCGGATCTCCAACTGACTCTTGTCACCCAACACTATGTGTAACTTCGAGTCCCATCTAGCTAGAGTCTCAAAAACCTCCTGTGATCCTGTCATTTGCTTCGTCACACCACTGCCCACGTACCATCCATCCTCAGTGATAGTACTCTGCCAGAAATGAGAAATCATAGCAAAGTCCTCTTCTTCCAACCCCTTGGTGAAATCATCTATCTCTGCTGAAGTGGCAATACTGGCGGCCTGCTTTCCTTTCTTCTTCTGCATCAGACATCTCGACGAAAAATGACCCATCTCACCACAATTGAAACACTTGACTTTACTCAAGTCCTTTTGCTTACCCTTCATTCGCGATGCAAGTGCCATGTCATCATCCAAAGCCGCCTTCTTCGGATGAAGATCCTTGTTTCACAATTCTTCTTGAATGAAGTCATCCCACAACATATCCCAGTCTGGCAGCTTCTCCCTGGCAACGATCCCTTTGATGAAGGGCTTCTAATCCTTGGTGAACCCTTTCAAGGCAATCCTTACCATATCTCCATCTGAGGTAGACACACCGATGGTAGTAAGCTCATCTTTGACCTGAGACAATCTCGTCAGATACGAGGTCACACTTTCACCCTTTATCATCTTGGTGGACTTCAACTTATCCTCCAATACCAGTACTTGGTTCTCATTCTTATTCTGGATTCTGAAGAGCCATCCACATCTCATGTGCATTGTTCTTCCTAGACAAATGAGGTATTAGGGCATCCCTCACACCATCTAGGATGATCAATCTTGTCCTCGCATCCAAATCTTCATATACTTCCAGCTCCTTAGGGTCGGTTGGCTTCTTGATCTCTTTCTCGGCGAACTCCCAGCGCTTGTTGACCTGTAAGACCAACTTGGTCCTTTCCTTCCAAGGACTATATTTGGACAACCCTTCCAACTTGTTCTCGTACCAAAGCCCTGCTTGCAACTTCAACATTATAGTGAACCCTTCACTCACAATGTGACCAACTCCCTCTCACGCTGTACTTTGCTGTGCACAAATCTGATTTACTTACTTCCAAAGTAGCTTAGACACGCTCTGATACTATGTTGAATTTCCACGACCTTGGGTCTAGGTTAGAGTCTTAAAATCACTGATGCTACCAAACCAAGAATCTCAACCATAAACTACTTTCCATAACAAAAATATAAAGCAGTAAATCAAATATGCACAATATACACAGTTCTAAACAAAATGTACAATAATGTACAATTACCAACCTTCGTTATATTAAACCAAATCCGAATAATACGCTAGTCTATGGTATACAAGATACAATGACAAACTTCATTGTGCAACTTCGATGTCGTATCTTATCTTGCTGACCCTTCGCTCCCGTACTGCTCACTAGTAGTGCCTTAGTCCATCAAGGCATCTACACATCGAGACTCCAGGAGGGCTGCCTCCTATCACTGGTGCAAGTCACGTCTGCTATAATGAACATTGGCTCATCAAATTGCTCTCTAGGCTGGCCAATATCTGAGCTCCATTTTTCCTTCTAGTAGCCTCTTTCGTTCATCAAAGAGCTACCCATAAGGCTGCAATACTTCACCCAATCATGCACCAACAATGTCCTTCTTGTCTGCTGCTCTAAGGCTACTTTGGGTAGCTAACATGTTGCCCTCCAACAAACCGATGACACCCAATCCACTCACTGTTGAATCTGCTCCTAGTATGACAATTCACCACCTCGGAATGTCATACACATGTCATCAACATGCTGCAACAATTACGATCCAATTTGGTCAAACACTTTGACCCAATACACCTCTCCAAAACACTATTGTTCATCAGTCTTGCCTGCTGTACTTTGCAATTCTAGTTAGGGCATCAACCTTTAGCCCTTATCCTCCACACAGTCAACAAGACAAGCCTTAGAAGGCTGTGGTTCACCAAGGGAGAGGCCCTCCACACCTACGCTACCTCTTTGTGCTTTGTATTATCCAAACGCAGCACCAAAGGATGGCCTTGTTGCTGGCTATGGCCTGCGGCCTACACAACAATTGTTGTAGCCTTTGGCCCCCTCCAAAACTCCTCCAAACATCCTCCAAACAACTCCGCTTTGTCCTTAGCTCCTCGGCCCACATAGCCTTGTAATCAGGCCCTAAAACGCACTTGAAACAACTTTGTTTCAACCCAAAACACATTCATTGCACCTACAACAACTCGACATTCAACCACAGGCTTCTGCCATGCTATCTAGGCAGATTTACGACACTGTCCCAAAATCACCTTGACCTCTTTAATCTGGGTGCGATTTTCCTTAGAATTTTAGAGCTCTTTTGGAGATGTATTGCCCACACTTGGATGATGAAATGACTCCAATACACCTTGTATTTATACACATACAAGGGCTCCAACGAATCTTGAAGAGACACATTTATTGGAGTGTTTTTATACCAAGCCTACATGACTTGGTAACCAATAATTACCTTGTCAAGTTCAAAAATTCATTTCTCTCTAACGACAACTTGGATCTAGACGATTCTTGATGCGTTGGAATCGTATCACCAGGCACTATTATGATATTATCCTCATCCATCACATGTCATACTTCCATCACAATTTTGGCCCAAATCATGATGGGTGCAAAACCCCACTCTTGGGTTCCAAGCCTACAAGCAACCATTGTGGTGCTTTGCTATCCAAACCCTGAACCCTAGGGCTTGGAGTACCTCCCAAACTACACAAATCAACAAAAAATGCATCAGTGAATTATTTTGTGTTTGCTGTAAACAAATAAACTGTTCATCAATTAGGAGAATAATTTCTAGTTGGTGCATTTTAGGAATTTTCACACAAGGTGGGGTCAGTGTGAGCACTTGGCTTAGACTTAACCTCTACTTTGGCCATGGGATATGAGTGCATATCAATTTTAGATGTGCTTATGTTCAATCGTAATAGCAAAAGTTTTGGCTTCAACAAGGGTTTGAGGATTCTTATCCTTCAATGCATAAGAAATATGTCCAGTGAAGGCTTCTATATATAGGTCAAGGATAGTTTGATCCGTAAGATTATATAGAGAAGGAACTTCTTTGAGTAATTTATTGAACCTTTGTGTGAAGTCTTTAACACTTTCATTGTTAGTCTTTCTAGCTCCTTGAAATTTAGCCAGCATTTGCATGTCTTCCTTTACGGTGGCCCATCTCTTGTTGAAAGCTTCATGGAGCTAGTCCCAGTTCTTAAGGCTTCCTACAGTATCCCTAGCACTTCCTTTCAAGGGAAAGCAACATCATGACAATGTCCTCTTCTTCTATTAGTCTCCCACCAACAACCAAACATAATTCATGCATATGCTTTTAAGTCGTGATTGCATCACTCCCATTGAATTTGGGCAACCATTCTTTACATTTTAGGGAATTTATGTGGAGCATCAGGAAACCCACTCACATCCAAGGGCTTGAATGCAACGTTAAGCCATGTCCTGGCCATTGGATTTGAGGTGGAAGTACCAGAAAGGATGTCCCTAACTATGGGGGAAGAGGAAATTATGGAGGAAAATGGAAAGGCACCGATCTTAGGATTATTTCTTCACTTCCTAGAAGCTATGGCTTCATGTGACCAATTACCATGCGATCAGGAAGGGGATCTAAATGTAGGAATCACCATATGAGAGTTTCTATCATAGTCTTTGGGATACTCTCATCAAAATTTACTAAAGCATAGACTTCGAATACCAAGCATTTGGACTCAACTGCTGCCTAACAATGGCGCCAAAGATGTTGTCGTAAAATATAACAGACCCGATGCAAAGCCTCACTCGGTAGGGCTATACCTTATGGCAATAAGAGAAAAGGTTAGCATTTTCATGTCAACAACCTTTCTCTTGATTTTTAGTGGATTTAAACCACAAGGAAGGCTTCTCTAAATCACCTTGAAAGATCATCTAATACTAGGGTTCAAGGTGATGAGTTAAAAGGTATATTGTTGGATAGAGTGTTGGAAAAGCTTAAGATGCCCTAGGTTTTCTAAGTTATTGTTCAGATACTCTATGCCTATACTGATAGATAGGTTGTTAAAACTTAGGGATTATAAGATATGCAATGATAGGGAATTCAATGTCAGATAACAACACGAGAAAATGTCTCAAAATAATATTCAATGATAAAGGAATAATATCTTTCAATAGAGGCTAGGTTTAGGATAGGAGAGATAATTCTATAGTTGTTAGGTATGTCAAGCCCATTTAGGTGGTGTAGACCATGCAATATGCTAGATTTTGCCTTAAGATATGTTTTAGATGCAATTTCTAAATTTAGAGCCACAAAAGTCCACTCAAATTGAGATTTTATGCATAAATCTGCTAGCGACGACTTGGTCATCGAGGAGAGATAAAAAGAAGATCGATCAACACACTCTAGATCAATGCCTTATCCTACTAAGGTTTAATGGAGTCTCTAGGGATAAAATTCAAGTAAAGGATATTGATAGAGTAAGGGGACACTTCTTAAAACCCCAAATATTGCTCTTGTGAGAGGGGAAATTACATATAGGGTTTGCACATTAAGAGTTTCCCTATAGACCTTAGAAAGAACAATTTTATATGCAATTATGAAGCAAACTTTTAGTAGTGATAAAGCATTTAGTCACGGCACAATAAATACTTGTTTTAAACATAAAGCATGTGAAATATCAATAAGAGGACAAAAAATTACAAAATCCTCCACAAAAGGCACCACTTTCAATCCCAGAACAATGTCTCAATGCAAAAATCACATCCACATGAAAGTCACACCCATAAAGATCACATCTTTCTCATAGTAGTAAAATGACTAACTCTCACTCTTGGAGTGGAAAGAAATTTGATTTGTGATAATGGCACAATGAATTGAGGGGAAGCTCTATTTTTATGAGACATATTAAACTCATTTTTACAATAATTCAACTAAATAAGCTCTCTTGACAAGTTTACTTTAAGTGTTCCACAAGAAAGAGGTTACAAGCCAACCTCATAGTTCAAAAGCACGACAAAAATGCCATAAAGCCCACATGTTTGGGAGAAAATCCTCCTCAAGCATGACACCATCCTCCAAATGAGCTCTAAGTGCCACAATAATGTGTCATGTGGGCTAATGAATGCCCCACACTCCATGATGAATTTGTTAGACATTGGGAAAGCTTCCAAGGTGCCTCAACCCTCTATGCCAACATGCCATCTTCATGGTGCCCAACGTCACCTTCCAAAGGGAAAGATGGGTGATGTGGCACACTCCAAAGTGATTTGCAAGCCCTCTCTTGTAATCACAAGGGTGTCTGTCATCAGCTGGGCTTCAGAACAAGTGATGCCATCAAACAACATCAAAGCTAGCCTTGGGGCATCCTGGGTCCACTAAGAACATCATCAATATCTCCGACACCAAGCTTCATGGGCTCAACGTTTTGGCATTTGGGGGTCTCTCTGAGTGTCAAGACATCACGTGAGGTCATCAAGGAACCCAACGCTTTGCCTTGGATAAGAAACACTGTATCAACAAGGCCAGACTCTCTCTATAATGGGTAAACAACCTTTGTTGTGCGACTGATAAAGTTGGGCAGTGATCTCAAGAGGCCTTTGTTGCTATGATGAAAACCTCCTGACAAAACCCTCTCACGATCAGGTGAAAATAAAAAATCATTAGGTACAATAACTATGGATGCATCATATTGGACCATACTTAATGTTAGGGGTACAATAATACTTTGCACAAAGATCATCTTCAAATGTCTAACTATATTGAGTCTTGTATAAGTGTGACCTCCTTATGTTAGGGATGGTTAGATGGATAACCCTATTAGGTGTTTCTAGTCGCTAAGGTCCCAAGCTAGTTTATTAATCCATAAGTGTGTGTGAAAATGGTGGTGATAGAGTGGGAATGAAATCAGGGCAGGGTGCCATAGCAAAGTAACCAACTAATGGTGGTCTAACATTCCAACTATATAGATGTAAGGAGGGAGAAATTGTGGAGAAATTGTTGATTTGGGGTAGCATCGGATGTGCTCTAAGCCTCAAATTTTGCAGGAAGGCTTGGGCATAGGTATTCCAAAGAACCCAGAAAACGTTTTGGGAAATTCCACCCAGAAGTGATTTTATTAAAATAATTAATATTTTTAATGGGGTTCCTAAGTCTAAACTTAGGAAAATTAAAATATTAATGGGTGTTAATCTAATAAGGGGTGAGACTTCTAGAAAAAGCCATGGATCAAGGTAAAACGATCTGAGCCTTTGATTATGTTTTAATCTAGGCCGTTGGTTGCTCAACAGAAAGATATAAGAAGGGACTTGAGGGTCATTTGGAAAACACAGAGAGATTGAGGAGATCGATTGAGGGGATCTTGCAGTAGAGGGGCAGTGAGAATCCGGGAGAAAGAATTTCCGGAGAGTACAAGGCAGAGAGAGGACAAAAGACGTCCAGAGGAAGGTTGATGCTGGCCTATGCAGAGGCAACGTAGTCAGTGAGGGGAAGTCGAGTTTCTGCTGAGGGAATTCGAAGTTTAGTTTCCGGAAGCTAAGGTGTGAGTTTGGGAGGCAAGTGACAAGACCGCAAAAACAGAAGTAAAACAGTAAAGGAGATTTTTACCCTGAACCTATAATTATTTTCCTGAACTCTTACAGAATTAATTAACATATTATCTAACAGAAATGTTGAGGGTACTTACCTGTGCCATTGCGGTTGGTGATGCCTCCAACTCCCTGCTTCGGTTACCAAAAGACCGAATCCACCTAGCCAAACTGAGCAGAACCTGACTACTCAATCCAGTAAGCTTCTTAGTTGAAGCCGATTGTTGCCCTGTGCCCAGAACCTCAGAACAAATCCGGCTCTTCCTGTGGATAATTTCTCGTAGATGATGTTCCTCTTGCTTCAGATTTTCTTCCCTCTCTCCCTCGTAAACTTCTGCTTGGTGGCCTTTACCTGATTTCTTGGCAGTGGCTGCCCTTCCACCAGCAGGCCATCGCTTAGTCTCTTGGTGACACCCTCCCATGTCACTTATCACCTTCTCTTATCTCTTTTATGGTCACGTATAAATCTATATATATATATACATATATACTTTATAATTTAATAAATGGCATTTCTATATGTTTTTATTAAAGTACTTTATTTTTAAATATTAAAATGATAACATTAATTTAAGTACCCCTTTTAATCAATTTCATATATATATTTTAATCATTTTATTAATTTATTAATATAATTTTTATTAATAATCTGAGATATATAATTTATTAGCCCTCTTTTAATATTTACCCATACATTACGCAATATGGGTGTTGACGGATGAGTAGAACCTCTATTCGAAGAAGTGTCATGGTATTTAGTAGTTATAGTTAATTTAGTATATAAATACTAGTGCGGTTTATGCGACACATGCATATGTAGCTATCATATGCATGCATCGTATGCCTGCTATTATTCTTGCGTTCTCTATATTTAAAGATAGGTTGTTACAGCAAGAAAGTTTATTTCTTAGCCATCAGAGGATCCAGAGTAGAGAGGCAGCGTAATACCCAGGAGGGGTGACGCAGAAGTTGCCCAAGGCGATGTAGTTTTGCGCAGAGGCCATGCAGAGGATGACGCATAGCCTCCAAAGCAGAAGGATCAGTGACTGATTCTCTAGTGACAGGGTGAGATCATTTCACCAGTCTTTTGTCAAGTATTTTCTCTGTAAAGGATTGCTAGTTGAGCATCCTAAATTTGTACTCACAATTTTCTCTTGCATAATAATAAATCCTCAGAGCTGCTGCAATAGTTTTCCCGCATTGGGTTTTTCCGGGAACTATTTATCCAAAAAGATAACTATGTCCTATGAGTTGCATTATTCTTACTTGCTCACTAAGTCATAGGACACGTCCCCCAGGGTCCCGTGTTCTGTATTTTACGTATTGGACATGAAAACGGCCCTAATACGTGTCGAATACGATTTTCAACGTGTCATGAATACTTGAATACGTATTCTACGTTTTCCGTCGTGTCCTAAATTTCGAATACGCGTATTTGGTTTGTAGAATACGTTGCCCTAACGTATTTCGACATGTTGAATATGTATTGCGAAAAAAACATAACTTAAAGCCCACGCGTTGGTCTAATCTTATTTAATTTTGACCTTATCTAATGTAATCCTAACTAATCTTGATTAATTATTGACAGTTGTGCAGCATGCTTGTGCTTTTACCTAGTTTCACATATAGAATTGAATGTTAATTAATTGCAATTCAAGCAAGTTGTATGCACGTCTGATTTCATCAAGATTGGAGTCACTAGATTTACCTGACTAAATCCCTAAATTTGAAACTCCAGCAGATTAGCCTCTCTTCTAAAATGGAAATCTGAAAGTGATATGTTACATCAGTTGAAAACTCACAAGTTAATACTAAAAAGATGAAAATAAAAAAGAATGATCTTGAGACTCTAGTAATCTTTGCATGAACCTAAATTGTAATTGGGCCTTCAAATTGTCTCAACAAACAGTGATGAAATCCATTGAAAAAAATCAAGTGAAGGTGTGATAGAAATAGTTATACTAAAGTGCCCTTTGGGGTAAAGGTCCTGACTCCTAAGGGGGCAACAACTATTCATATTGGGTGTGTTTGCAATCCATGAAAGCCACTTACTAATAAACCTAAAATTCGTAACTGGAATACCCTTTGCAAATTGTGCATTGAATAGCCAAGGGTTGACATGTAACTTAAAAGAGGGAGGGGGCTCCATCAAATTTCCAGTGCTAACCAAAGAATTGACACTCAATGGAGAGTATTAGGAAGGATTTCAAGAAATTTAGACAAACAATTATGTTTTAAATGAAATACTACCTAGACTAGACTCTCTATCTATTTTTCATGCTTTATTTGGAATTTGAATCTTAATAATTTCGAATTGGAAATCTTAATATTTCGAATTGGTAATTTCAGTTGGTATTTAAATATCAGGTAAAAAATTGAAGTTTGAAACTTTTATGTATACTAAGTTATACATTCTTGTAGCTTATCCAAACCTCTTATGCACATTGTAAATATCTAAATTGACAAGCCTAATCTGTGGAATCGATAGCTTCAGTTGGTATTCAAATATCATGTAAAAGTCTTAATAGGCACTCCTTGAACAGTGAAATCTCTATTTAGCACACTTTTTTGCCAATCATTGGAGATTCAAAATTTGTATCACATCAGCTTTTTTATTAACTGGCTAAATATGTCAATTTGAAATTCACTGTGCCCATACTTCAAAACTCATATTTCGTTGTGGTTGCTTTATATCTGACAGGGTATTATATTCCTTAAAGGCTATAAGTTTATAGAGTATCACTGTATTAGCTGTTGAACCTTGATCCCATTAAGTCAGTGAGAACTGAGAATTTATTCATTGCTAACCATTAAGATTAATTAGTAGTAAGTACTTACTACTAAGTTTCTTATGTGCTTGTAAGTTGTAAATTTTGATTCTATTTATTTTTTTAAAGTGAACTATGAACTTTGAGAAGTAATTATATTTTAATTTGATTAGATACGCTGCAACCTGCAATTTAATATGGATAAAAAACTATATTTCGGTATATATATGTGTGTGTGTATATATATATATATATATATTTTAAATATATATAAAACGTGTCCCCCGTGTCCTGTTTCTAGGTTGCTGCGTTTCGTATTGAATACTCGTATTTACGTGTCCTCTGTGTCTCGTGTCCTCCTGTCATGTGACTTAGCTTGCTCAGTATTTTGTTTCCGCAAATATATTAATTAAGTGAAGGCTACAAATGTATCTACGTTGAATTTTATTGTAGAAGACAATAAATAACTTGTATGATTTAATCAAGTAGGAGAAGTAACATCAGTTTGCTGCAGTAGGGATTCCAATGTAGGAATTTTCACATGGTATTGGAGCTAGTGCTGGAGAAACAAGAGGAGCAGAACCGGAAACCCCAGCGCTGAGCAGAAGGGGAAGTCAAAAAGTTGCAAGAAGCAGCTAGTTGAAACCCCAGAGGGTTTGTGCAATTCCTGCTAGAGGGGCGAAAATCCGAGTCTCTCTCCGAGTGAGTTGACGCAGAGAAAGAGCTTCCAGTTCGATTTTTGAAGTAGTAGAGGGAGCAACACTGAGCCTCAGCGTGGGGAGCAGTTGGTGGACGCAATTTTTTTTCAGTAGACAGCTTTGCCGCGCTGAAAAGATGTCAGAAGAAAGAAGTAACGAATCATAGTGAGGGAATACTTCCTCAGTGATTTCTTGTTGAGGAAATCAACATTTCTCAATTGCTGAGTAGCAGAGGAGCAATAGCTTACCAACTCCATCAGGGAATGCGTAAGTCAGCCCAGAAGCTACGTAGTAGGGAGAAAGAGGGAGTTGTTCGACATTCGTCGGAAGAGATGGCAACCAATGGCTTGAGGGATTAGGACAGGTTGGACGGGGCTTCCAACTATGCCATCTGGAAGGCTAAGATGACCACCTTGCTTGATGAGCATGCTCTCAAGATGTACGTTGATAATGTGGTGGCTGAACTTGCGAATATAGATCCGTTGAAAAAGTACAAGGCTGAGATGGCTAAGGCGAAGAGGATGATCCTAGACGGAGTTAAGGATCACGTGGTGTGCCACGTTGCTAGCAAAGGGACCGCTAAGGAGATGTGGGATGCCTTGGCCACATTGTATCAAGGAACTTTCGAGTAGCGAAAGGTGTACTTAGAGCAGAAGTTGAGATTTGCTCAAATGCAGAAGCGAGAGCAAGGTGATCCATTCCTTACGAAACTGAAGGAGACCCGTGATGAGCTGTCAACTGCGGGACATACTCCTCAAGACTCGGAATTGGTGAGATTGGCTCTAAACTTTGTCTCAGATGATTGACAGATATTTGTCCAGAGTATCCTGGGCAGGGCAGCGTTGCCAAATTGGGACGAGATGTGGGCAACTCTAAAACAGGAAGAATTGAGGAGAGACCTGCTCAAGGTCAAAGCCCAAAGTGGAGGAAGAGGATAACACAACCCTTGAATCCAAGGGACAGTCGAGGCAACAGAGACGAAAGAAGGACGTCTCCAAGGTGAAGTGCTTTAGATGTGGCGAGATGGGCCACTATGCATTGCAGTGTCCTTTGAAGAAAAAGGAAAGGATGAGAAGCATGATCCAAAAGTTGCAGCTGTGAAGATTGACGAGGAGTAGTTCGCCATGATAGCCCAAGAAACCTCTAGGAGGGAGGTGGGCTGATATAGAGATGTAGTCAGGAGGACTACATATGGGTAGGATCCTTGAGGAGCCCACATTTTGGATTGTCACCTTGCCACGGGAGCCCATGATCAGGAGTAGCGGGATGGTGGAGTTTCAGTTGGTGCCATGGAGTGTTGATTTGACAGATGCAGTAGTAGCTAGGAGAGCAAGAGATTGAGCAGTGCAGAGCAGGGAGGCAACAATGCAAGGAGGCACAGACAGAGCTTCAACAACGCAGTGGCTTCAGAGGCAGAGTGAGACTAGTAGTAGTCAAGATATCAACATCGAGGAGTATCCATTGGATACTTATCCAGTTGTGGGTGTTCTCAATTGCTTCTCTTAGCAACTGAGTTGCAGTACGGATGCAATGTTAGCAGTGGCAATTCTAGTAGCATAGCAAATGCAACATTTGAGAGGGAGCTGCAGTACAAATGTAGCATTGGCAGTGGCAGTGTCAAAGGCAACAATACAGTGGCAACAACATCGCAGTGGTTGGTGGACAGTATGTTAGACATTAGCAGCTCAGAGACGATGCTTTAGAGTCAGAGTAGTATTCAGGGAGGCAGTGTATTGCTAGAGCACATTCCTCGCTAAGAGGGAGTGTTGATTTGGGGTAGCATTGGATGTGCTCTAAGCCTCAAATTATGCAGGGAGGCTTGGGCACAAGTATTAACCTAGAAAGCGTTTTGGGAAAACCCACCCAAAAGTGATTTTATTAAAATAATTAATACTTTTAATGGGGTTCTTAAGTCTAAACTTAAGAAAATTAAAATATTAATGGGTATTAATCTAATCAGGGGTGAAACTTCTAGAAAAAGTCATGGATCAAGTCAAAACGATTTGAGCCTTTGATTATGTTTTAGTCTAGGCCTTTGGTTGCCCAACAAGAAGATATAAGAAGGGACTTGAGGGTCATTTGGAAAACACACAGAGAGATTGAGAAAATTGATTTTCTGAGGTGAGAAGTTCTCAGGAGTTAAATCGATTGAGGAGATCTTGCAGTAGAGGGGCAGTGAGAATCCGGGAGAAGGAATATTCAGAAAGTACAAGGCAATGAGAGGACAAAAGATGTCCAGTGGAAGCCTAATGCTGGCCTACACAGAGGCAGCATAGTTAGTGAGGGGAAGTCTAGTTTCTGTTGAGGTAATTCGAAGTTCAGTTGCTGGAAGCTAGGGTGTGAGTCTGGGAGGCAGGAAAGTCGATTTCTTAGCCATTAAAGTATCCAGAGCAGAGAGGTGGCATAATACCTAGGAGGGGTGACGCCGAAGTTGACTAGGGTGATGTAGTTCTGCACAGAGGCCATGTAGAGCCTCTAGAGCTAAAGGATCAGTCACTGATTCTCCAGTGACAGGATGAGATCATTTCACTAGTCTTTTGTCCAGTATTTTCTCTGCAAAGGATTGCTAGTTGAGCATCCTAGATTTGTACTCAGAATTTTCTACTGCATAATAATAAACCCTCATAGTTGTTGCATCAATTTTCTCGCATTGGGTTTTTCCGGGGACTATTTGTCCAAAAATCACTGTATCCTATGTGCTGCATTATTCTTTCTTGCTCAGTATTTTGTTTTTGCAAATATATTAATTAAGTGAAGGTTGCAGATGTATTTACTTTGAAATTTATCGTAGAAGACAGTAAGTAACTTGTATGATTTAATTAAGTAGGAGAAGTAACATTAGTTTGCTGCAGTAGAGATTCCAGTGTAGGATTTTTAAATTTTAATAGGTATGAGTTGCCCCTTTCCTTGACCTACTTTTTCCACCCCTCTAGTGTGCCTTTTACTTCTTTATGGTTACACTTTGATTTGGGTGGATAACTCAGGAGCCCAAGCTTGTTGTTTGAGATTTAACATTTAATACCCCTTAATGATGAGTCAATTTATCACTCATCAGGGTTGGGACAATATAAGGGTCCCTTTTATAGATGGAACTTCATGTGCTCGAGGAATTGGGTAATGGCTAATGAGGGGGGTAGAGCTCATGTTAGGCTTTTCCCACGTTCTAATCAAATGTGCTATCCATCTTTTGCATTTTCTCTTTTTCTTCCATTGTGGCTTTTCTTATGCCTTTAACTCTCTTTTAGCTGCATTGATCTCTAGGTCAATGGTTTTTGACCTAGACTTGAGGATGAGGATGAGAGGGTGCCAATCCCCATGACCAGTGACCAACACTCCGAAGAATGGATATGGAATAATGGGAAAGATGTAAAGGGGTAAGTTAAAAGTACCATGTACATGCCGCCCCAATCAAAGGCTCCCCAGTAGTGCCCTTTCTAAATCCCTAAGGCCGTAGAGGTCCTACTAGACCAGAATCAAGGACTACCTCTTAAGTGAAGTGAGGGAACAAGAATTTAGTCAAATATCCAACAATCATCCAAATCACCCCTTGATCCATCTTAGTATGCCTACAATAGTAAGTGAGTGCACATAATTACAAAAAGGTAAAAGTACGTGTCGACGTATTGACCACCTTCCTTCAAGGAGAAATGTTGGATTGGAGAGAGAAATCTAAGTGGAGTAAGAAGTGGAGGATCCCGACATCACGTCATGTGTGTTGATCAATAGGGCTATTGGTTGGCTAGCTATCCAAGAAGGAGAAAGGTTTTCTCCTATGTGTTAACCACTTTTAGGTGGGTAACAGTCCACATTAACTATGTAGGGTTCATTGCATATTTTGAGGGTGAGCTATTTTTGGGAGCAATTATCTTTTGATATAGTGGCCATATTTCTACCAAATCAATGCCATTCGAGAGAGAATGACCTCATGTTGAGAAATGTAATTAGTATCAGTCTTCATAGTTGTATTTGAGTCATGATGTAATGTACTTGTCAAAAGAAATAAAAAGAAAATTATTTGTAAAAGAAAAATTATTTATAAGCATGGGTTTCATGCTTTGTTTTGTTAGGTCAAAGCCTCCATTGAAGGCTTCTAGGGTTTATGTCATGAGTCCTAGTCATTGTCATTATAGACCCTTCTGATGTCAAGAACGATTTTTTTTTTTGTTTTTTTGTAAATGGGTCATATAACGCTCCACCAAGTCGGCCTCAAGTTCTTCATGTCGGCCTAATAGAAGAGCTTCGAACAACTATAAATAGCAATAGATTTGACCTATTATGAGATTCAATTCGTCCATCATTTCGATCTGCAATTCTAGAGAGAAGGAAGTGCGAAGTACAAAAGGAAGTGCCTATCCAATCACAAGAAGCCTAGTGAAGAAGACAAGAAGTCTAGCAAAGTAGAGGAATTCTAAAATTTGTCATATTTTGCCACACGTGCGAAGAGATTGAGATAATTGCAGGGTCGAAGATACTGACTGAGCTTTAGGATTGCAGAGAGGGTTGAGACCCTTGTTGACTCATGTTGAAGAGTTGATGTAGACTATGGAATATTTGACTAAAGTTTGACTTGTCATCATGGGAGGCTGACTTGGTGGATGGAGGAGAGGCTTTGTCTTGGTCAAAGGGTCTTGGTTGTCTCATTTGATTTGGTTCATGAAAGAAGAGAAGATGTTTTTGGGTTTTCCCTTAGTAGAGGGTTTTTACCCTGGTTGAGAGCCTACATCTTGTGTCCTTGATCTTTATGTTTATGTTCTTGATAATTGTTTGATGATTAGAAGCTAAAGAAGACATAAAGAAGTTAATAACATCACAAGTAATTATCAAATATAAGAAAATATTTTTGCCTTTATGATTTTCTAACACCTCAAGCTTTCCAAAATGTGATCATTTGAAATTTGGGAAAAATATTGATCCAGTTGTGGTGCTTCTAAAATATGTTGCGTGAAAATTTTCACAACAGTTTGACCAAACATTTGGGGGATGCCCCACCTTTATGGCTTGAGCGCTTTGGCCATCTTAGGAGATCATTCTTAATGTATGCCTATGGTGGGGAACGCCCTAGCTCCTAGTGATTACATTGCACACTTCTCCATGGTTTATTGATGGGATGTTTCACTTGGAGGCCTCTTGCTATTTTTGGAGGTTGTTGCATAATCAAATCCCTTATTTTGATACTGTTAGCTTGTCTCATGAGGTAGTTACTTGAGACTATTATTGTATTGTTTTCCTAGCAATTTTTATTGTATCTTCTTGGAACTAAAGTTGGATCACAACAACTCATTGCTAATTTTTGTAATGAGGTTATTGAAGAGGTTGTTTTATTGTATTCCTTGGAGAGATTAGTGGATGTAGGAATAAAAATAATATTTTATTGTAAAAAGAGGTGGAAGATGGATTTTGTTTAAAGAATAGCTCTCGCCATTTTTCATGGTTGGATTTGTGGAGAAATACCTTAAAGTTTAATTAAAGATCTATTGGATACTTTTGGATGATCAATGAAATCATCTTGTGGGTGAAAAATCTTTTGTTTCTTTTTCTCTTGTTGTTGAAGTAGCTTGACATATGTTTATGGAGTAACAAATTGTAGGCACCCTCCATTTTCTTTTGTGTTGTATTTGGAATGTTATCTATGTTGCCTTTATTCTCAAGACTTGGTTGAAAGTGCTTATATTTCCATCTCTAGGAGACTACAATCTCCATATGTTTTGGATGTTGTTGAGTCAAGCACTATCCTTGGCCATATTTATACAATTTGGGACAACAAGGAATGAGTGAGAGTAGCTTGAGATTTTTAGTGATATTGTCCTCCTTTCATCATTAGGATAGCTTCTCATGTGAGTCTTGGTTTGACCCCATTGCACAATGGAAAGGCATTGGTCTCTGATTGTTCCATTTGCTTTATTCTCTTAATCTATTCAAAATTGTTTACCTGGAATTCAATCTTCATGTCGGCATTGAATTCATTGTGTATAATCTTAGCAAATCCTATCGTAGGTAAGGTTCCCTTTAGTTAGAGGGGAGTCATCCTAAAGTACAGAAGAGGGTTGATGAGGTGACAATTCCACTTCCTCTTAGTTACACCAAAACCTTACTTGAGCTTTAGGAATTTATCTCAAGAAGTGAGGGCTTGTGATACACTTTGAGGGCGAATTGTTGGAATTTCTAAGTTTAACCCGTTAGAAATTCTTCCTGTACTATCTGGTTTATTTCTTCCTACTTGTTTAATTACTTAACAAGTTATTTACCATGTAAATACTGAAAATAAACACAAATACAATATCAACATCTACAGATCATCAACTGAAAGAAAACAAGCACACAAGTGATACCATTATTTTTGGACCAATGTCCCTGGAAACAACCAATGTGGGAAAACTGGTGCGACAGATATGAGGGTTTTATTATTATGCAGTTTCTGAATACAACTAGGGTGCCAGAAATGGCTCACCCAACAGAGAATGCCCTCGGCTTTAGTACCTCTCCTCGGAGACAGATATTCTGGCAGATTAATCACCGGATGAACTATCCCCAAGCAACAATTGTAGCTTCCATTGCTTTGCGTCACTTTGATAGGGACTGCATCACCCTTCCCGGATCACCAGCACCCAGTCTGCCCCATGAATCCTCCCAGTGTTGCCCCTTGGCCCTGCGTCAACTCTGCTAGCCTCTGCGCAGCTACTGAAGCTTTTGCGTCAGCCCTACGACCCTTTGCGTCACCCACGGTGGCCTCTTCCGGCTCTGCGCTTCTCCTAGCTGCCTCTGCGTCAACCTCTCCAGGCTCTGTGCTGTCTCTTTGGTACTAACTCTGCCTCTCTGCTATGTATTCACTGCCCCATGCTGCTGATCACTGATTCACTTTTGCTTAGCAACCTTGCTCTAGCAAATGAATGACTGATCACTCTGGTGTGTTCTCCGACTGACTCTCAAACCTCCTCTTATACTTTTCTCGTTGGTCCATCAACAACTGAGATTAAATCTCTAATCAACGACTAAGATTAGATTTGGCTTGATCCATGACTTTTGGAACCTTTTGACCCAATTTTATGTTAATACTCGTTAATATTTTATTTTTCTTAAGTTTAGACTTAGGAACTCCATTAAAAATATTAATTATTTTAATATCTCCCAAACTCATTAGAATTTGCCCAAACCATTTCTGGGTTTTGGAGATCTCATGTGCTTTAGCCTCTCCACCAATTTTCATGGCTAGAGCACATCCGATGCTACCCCAAATCAACATGAATCACATCATTCCATCCCGCCTTGAGGATCACACTATCATTATGATTTTTAACGTTTATGAATCACAAACAAGATGTTTAGATCAATGTTACCAAATCAAGATTTAATCTTGATAAAATCGCCAAATCACGAGTTTTTCAACTAGACGATTTTATAGGTTGAGTTTTTGGCAAGTTTTTTGAAATTGAAAAAATTGGGATTAAATTGTAAAAATCGCAATAAAATTGCTAGTCGATTGAAAAACTCGCGGGGTTTCATTCGGTAAGTAAAAATATAGGTTTTTTTAATCATTTGGCGTTGTTAGCTCATTGAGTCACTCATTCGACTTGTGAAGAGAAGAGACCAAAATCTAAGTGACGAGGAGGAGCAAAAGCCATTCCCTATTCTCGTAAAAGGTGCAGAGGAACTTAGTGAATCATTAGTTTATGACATATAGATGAATCATGATGATGAGATGCATTTATTATATTTTTTTGTTGATATTTTGACTCTTGAGGTTGAGTCAGGATTTAGGACTTGATTCATTGTTGATATGTATTGTAGCACTAGACTTCTTATACATATTATATATTAGTTTTCTTTTCATATTTATTTGGCAATGCATTTATTTGATGTTGTGGATACTTTAGAATCTAGATGCTAAAAAAATTGAAAAAACAAGAATATTTTTGTACTTTTATTATTATTATTTTTATTTTACATAGTTTTTGCCAATTTTTTCAATTTTCTCCAGACTTTAATGACTTTTTGAATCCATGCTGATTTATTCTCGAGTCCGACTTTTGCAACATTGGTTTAGATAGAATAGAAGTGCCCTTTTACTTTATATTGAAATAACATGAAGGTATCACAACACCGTACAATGATCCTTTTACAGAAGCATCAAATCCTGTTCACTTGCCTCTTTTAGAGGGCAGCCAAATGCTAATTGCCTAGTGGATATTCTTTAATGAGGTGATGTTACACTTTTTGAAGGTTAACTACATAGTGGGCCTTTTTTAGTAATAACATAGGGTACTCAGTCCACCTTATAGTAACTGGCCACTATCCCTACGCTAGTATTGCCTATAGTCTAAGTTGCAGGAAACGCAGGGGGAGGAGTCGTTTCCGTACGGAAACGAAACGGAAACGCGTTTCCGCGTACCGTACGGCGTGGAAACGCGTTTCCGTCCGTACGGGCGCGTTTCCCGAAATGGAAACGCGCCCCGTACGGACGGGAAACACGTTTCCACGCCGTACGGGCCCCGTTTCCCACAAAATAACACTTGTTTTTAAATTTTTTTTTTTTTCTTAATTAATTTTTAATTTTTTTTAGGGTTTTCTAATCACTTCTAGAAACCATTTCTAAAGTTATAAAATAGCAGTGCCTCTCATTTCTCTCATCACACTATTCAGCAAGGAGTTTCTCTTGGAGATTGGCAGTTGTTTAATATATATATATATAATATATATATATATATATATATTATTATATATATTCGCGTTTCCCCGTTGCCAAAATTTGGGGAAGTCACGTTTTGTTTCGCTTCCGCGTTTCGTTTCGCTTCCCCGTTTCCCCGTTTCGTGCAACTTAGCCTATAGTGGGTCCTTTGCTAGTATTAACAATAGTTAATACTAGTATTAACTGGCTACCATCACTACAACCCTAGGGGGGATTCCATCAGCAACATTCTCCCTTTTTAAGTGTGATGCCAATATTTTTAACGAGGGATGTAGTCATAGGCAAGTAGCTACTTTACTGCTTACAAGCAATACAAATTGAAGGGATGGATATAGATATTGAACTCGTGATTTTCCTTGTACCATTTTAATTGCTTCCATTAAGAATATATCATCATAAGACTTAGCTATGGCCTTAGAGTGGTTGATCATAGACTGATGCTGGTCTGCCTCGAATTTTATTTGAAAAAAAAATGGATTTTTACACTTATTTGTCATTTTACCTTGGGATTTACTTAAACAATCAAAATGTTCAGATGTATAAATTGACCAATGTTCCCTTGAAATGTGTGTCATGGAAAAATACTCCTGGCTGTTTTATTGGTCAGAAATTAAATCTCTTTGGTGGTTAGTTGTTTTATTTATCTAAATTTGAGTTTGTATGGTGTTGTTTCTGCAGTTGCTATGCCAATGTGGTCTTACAATGCTTGACATACACAAGGCCACTTGCTGCCTATCTACTTCAGGGATATCATTCTGAGCACTGTATGTTACTTAAGTAACTGGCAAAATATCCTTTATTGTTATTAATGTTTCATCTGAGATTTTGACACTATTACATGTGGAATACCTTCACAATGTCATTTTATTATTTGATCCAGGTAAGAGAAGAAACTGGTGTTTCATGTGTGAACTTGAGCACCTTCTTTTGATGGTGAGGCAAGGTGAAAGTCCTTTATCGCCTACTAGAATACTATCACAAATACAGAGGATGAGGTCTCAACTTGGAGATGGGAGACAAGAGGATGCTCATGAACTCCTTAGGTGAGAAGAGTGATGAATTGTGTGTATAAATATGTGGCTGATGTTTAAAGCAGCTCACATTGATGTTACATGCATAGAGGCTCTGCGGTATATTGTTATTATCAATAGGATTTAACTTACACTGTCATTGTACATTGTAATCAGCTTGATACTTCATTATTTAGAAAAGAGTCTTCAGGATTAGTTTTAGTTGCATGTTTAGTTTGTTTTAGCTGAAAAATGGATTTATTAAAATCAAGAACCTTATTGACAAAGTGGATTTTCCCAGAATTTCTATTGATAGTATGCAATCAATATGCCTTGACGAAGTGGGCGGAGAAAAGTTAGTTGATCAAACAATGCAGAAGACAACTTTTATACAACAAATGTTTGGGGGTTCTCTTCAGTCAAAGGTTTCACTTTTATTTCCAATACATGAGCAGATGCATTGAACATGCTGTTCCTTCTGCAAAAGTACCTTTTTTTTTTTCAATTTCCTAACAAAACAAACAACCATATTGACTTGTTTACCTCTTCTTGTTTGTGAAAATTAATATGATCTGTTTTACTGGGTTTTATCAGGTTCAGTGTATGAGGTGCTATCGTGAGTCTCTATGTTTTGAGAATATGCTGGACCTTACAGTGGAGATACATGGGGACATTGAATCTTTGGAAGATGCACTTGCGCAATTCACAGCTTCTGAATTACTGGATGGAGAGAACAAGTACAAATGTAACAGGTTAGTTGGCTTCCATTGAAACAGCTTTCAGGATTGTTTCTGAACTCGAGTGTACATATCTGTTTTCTGCATAGCTATATGGTTTTCATCTTTTCCTGGTTGAGGAAAACAAATATCTAATGCTTAGCGAGCATTTTGTGGGTTTAAAATTGACATCCCACATTATCGTGTTTGTAGAAGATAATAGACAGTTTCTAAGGTTATAGTTTGCATTTATGTCAACCTATTCTTCTATGTTGATTCTAATCCTGCATCATGATATCTCATCCTATGTGGTAAAGTTTGATAGTTATTGGTTGTACTTTGTACTTTAGGAGTTTAAGTTAGAAAACAACATTCTATTATAAGGTAAATTTATTAGGACTTAACCTAGATTGGTCTTATTTTGGGAATATGAAGTGAATAATCATTCTATCCATGTAATCAGATAAAAGACTCTTGAGAAAATGAAATAATCAATTTGAATGGTTCTCACTCAATTGCTACTCTGAATTTCCTTCTATTGTGGATCAAAATTATGATATGGAATCAGAGCCTCAATGAAGCCAAGGAGAAGTTTCTCCAGGAGACATGGTGAAGCACTGATTAGGAGCCAAAGGATTATGAGAGTGCACAACACTGAATGAGACCGGGAAGATTGGCGCATGTTTGATAGAGCTCAGCATGTACAGAAATTGAAGAAACTTTTTGAAGAGAGTTTTGAGGTCCTGGCACAGAATTCAGGTAATGCCCAGATTTCAAGGGATAGTGCACAAAATTCAAAGAAACAGTGCAGGAAATTTGAGGACAATGCACAAAATTTGAAGAGACTGCACAGAATTCAAGGAAAGTACACATAATTTGAAGAGACATTTGAAGACGGTGCACTGAGTTCAATGAGATAGACCACAAAGTTGGAGGATAATGCACAGAATTGAAAGAGTTGTGTTGACTCATGGAAAGGCATAAATTCCAAGACTGTCTGTAAGTTCCGAATTTATTTTTCAGCCGTAAACTATTCAGAGCTTTGCTCAGTACTGTTTGTTTTCTGGTGAATGTTTGGCAGGCAGATAGGGAAGAAATATTTCTGCCAAAGAATAGTGGCACATAGGGGATGTTGGGTTTATGCCTGACTGAAATAGTGCTGTTTTCTCATAGAATATTTTTTTGGGAGGTTTATAAGTTTTTTCGAGGTTGTCTATTTTGATGTTGCTGCTTTGTGTTTTCCCATTGAAAGAGATGGGGAGCCTTTTAAATATAATACTCTTGGACTATAGTCAGAGGTTCAATAGTCACAATTTCACTGTTTGGAGGTCTTACCCACCAAAAAGTGGGTAACCCATGGGAAAAAATCTTCTCTCCTTGGACAGCCAGCCAGTCAGCAGCCCTATATGATCATTACATGATATGATGCCAGGTTCCTCCACTTCTTGCTTAGGTCAGTTTTTTCTCTCTCAGCTGGCATTCCTTTTCGAAGGAAGGCGGGTCATCCATCGATAGGTGCTTTAACCATTTTGTAATCATGTGCTTTCATGTAATGTTTCAGGCATACTAATATGGATCAAGGGGTGATCTCGATGATTGACCAATCTTGATTGTATTATTGTTCTCACTTCATCTAGGAGGTTAGTCTTTGACCTAGTCTAGTGGCACCTCCTTTGAGGCATTAAGGTTTCAGGACATTACCCAGTAGGCTTTGATTAAAGTCTGTGATATTCCATACCCACTTTACATCTTTCCCATTATTCCATCTCCATTCTTTGGGCTGGTGGTCATTGGTCATGGGGATTGGCACTTTCTCATCCTCATCCATGAATCAGGCTAGAAAGCTTTGCCCTGGAGGTTGTGATGTAGGTAAAAGAAAGTTAAAAGCATAAGAAAACCACAATGAAAGAAAAAATAAAATGCCAAAGATGGTTGGGACATTTGATTAGCGTGTGGGAAAAAGCCTAGCATGAGCTCTACCCCCCTAATTAGCCATCACCCAGTTCCTCGAACACATGATGCTCCATCTATAAAAGGAACCCTTATGTTGTTCCAAACTTGATGAGCGAGAAACTAACTCGTCATTAAGGGGTATTAAGTGCTAAATCTCAAAAAGCTAGCTTGGGGTCTTGCGCTATGCTTCCTAATCAAAGCAAAATCAAAAAGAAGAAAAAGGCGCATCAAAGTGGTGGAAAAAGGACGCTGAGGAAGGGGGTAATGTGAAAATTCCACAATCGGAATCCCTACTGCAGCAACTGATGATATTACTCCTATTTGTTAAATTCCTTTAAATAAATTACTTGCAGTTTCCTATGGCAAATATCGTAATACATACACTGCAACCTTCACTTCATTAAATTTTTGACTGAAACAAGAGATTGAGGAAGAAAGAAAATACAACACAATTGACATTGTTATTTTTGGACAATGTCCTTGGAAAAACCCAATGTGGGAAAACCAGTGTAGCAGATTCGAGTGTTTTATATTATTACGCAGTAGCAAATCCCGAATACATCTCTGAATACCTCTCGGTTATTCAGTTATAGGGAGAGAAATACTGGCAGAAAGATTTGTGAGATTACTTCACACTATCAATGGAAATCTTGGCTGATCCAACCCCAGAATGATTGCCCTCGACTTTTCTGGCTGCCTCTGCGTCAGCCCAACGTCGAACTCTCTAGGGATAGCGTCAATCCTCTGGCTGGTCGATTTGCCGCTCATGAGATTCGATTTCTGCCTCCTAGTCTCACACCTTGGCTCTCGTCTTTTGAAACTCGAATTCCCTCTGCAAATTTCAGACTCCCTCTTGGCTTCAGTGCTGCCTTTACGTCAGCCCCTCTGGGTCAACGCTGCCATTGCTAAATGACTCTTTGCCTTTGTCTGCTGATTATTCTCTGACTGAGAAAATCTCTCTCTCTGGATGCTATCCTTGCCCCTCAACTGCAAGAAATCTTCTCGATCAGAATTTCCTCCTAAGAACTTCTCACCTCAGAAATTCGATCTCTTGATCTCTCGTTGTGTTTTCCAAATGACCCTCTAGCCTCTTCTTTTATCTTTTTGTTGGACAATCAACGACCTAGATTAACTCCCAAGGCTCAGATCGTTTTGGCTTGATTTTCGTTTTCTTCTAGAAGTTACACCCACAATTAAACTAATACCCATTAATATTTTTAATTTCCTAAGTTTAGACTTTGGGTCCCATTAAAAAATATTAATTATTTTAATAAAATCGTTTCTGGGTGGCATTTCCCAAAACGCTTTCTGGGTTCTTTAGAATAGATGTGCACAAGCCTCCCTGTAAAATTTGAGGCCTAGAGCACATCCGATGCTACCCCAAATCAACAGGGAACTCATGCCTCCACGATTGCTCCCTCCTTACATCTATACACTCAGGATGTTGAACCACCATTAACTGCTCACTTGGTGTAATGTCCCCAATTTTTACATTATCTTGTGATGAGATTCAGAGGAGTCTCCAGAGCTTATGTTAGCCAGGTCATCGGAGTTGGATTACATTATTGGTGGACTAGGAGGGTTTTGAGGAATTCTATGGGGTCTGATTGAGATTGCTTACCATATTTCATCATCACGATCAATTCCGCACGACTTGCCTTCGGTTCCATGGAATTTTGATGATTTCCGTAAAACAGAGTTATTAATGGGCATATTTTAATTAATTATGTTAAGGTATTGTTTTGGGCCGATTACTTGAAGAAACACCTTAGTGTAATAGCTTGTTGGGAATGGGGCAAAAAAATCTACAGGGCAGGATGATAAAAAGGGGCTTTGGGTGGCCAGTGTGACCACAAAGGCGAATTAAGCATTTTTCGGCATTAAAAGTGACTAATTAGTTTGTAAGTCACTTTATTAAAGAAAGAAAGGAAAAGTGCTTTTAAATATTTAATTGGAGGGAAATGGTAAGTGAGTTATAAAAAGGCAAATGAAGGGGCCTCTCATTATTTATTTTTGCATCTGAGTTTTGGAGAAAGGAGCTTTTGCAGAGTTTCCTTGAGGAGAAACTTCGGGTTTGGAAACACTAGCCACAATAGCTGACTTCGGTGTTGAGAGTGAAATCACACAAAGGTTTTCTAGAGATTTGAACTAGAAGAGATGTTATCAATTGAATCTCTAATTTATTGTTCTCCATTTAACATATTTCAGGTTTAAAGCAACTATTTGGGAGCCAAAGGTCCAAGTCCCATCTGGAGCTATCATTTCTGCTGATAAAGAACGAGTTTCCCTTCCTTTGCTGGTCGAATGCTCTGAAAATAAAGCTGAGTTCACAAGACCAATGGTAGAGACGAGTTCAAAAGTTTGTTTGCAAAAGTTCCCCTCTCTTGGAGGACAAAATACCTCTCTCTCTTCAGCTGAGTCGAAGCCTGATCATTCAATGACTATAGGAGGTCTTAACTACACCCAAAGGGGCCGAGTCTCTGAAGAATGCTGAGCACATGTTTCCCTTTTATTGCTGCACGAGTTTCTCACTATTTGGACGAGTTTTGCAGAAGGGAAAGAGTACAAGTTACTTGATATATGGTTGCTGGTTGTTCTGTTGGCAATTTGAGTCGATTTCTGCCATACCAGGACGAGTTTGCCTCAGTGTGGATGCCATTACAGTTGCTAAGTGTATGGCTGTATACTCTTTTTATTGGGCCAAGTTTCCAAGTCCATTTGTGGGCTGTGTGAATTGCCACTTACAGCTGGGGTGTGAAATCAATCAAGGGAACTGCTGTTAAAGGGATGTAAACTCTTCCTGTACTGAGCCACGAGCTAGCTGAAGCATTTTATCTCTGGTGTAGCGTACACCAACACAAAGATATTCAAGCAGTTATCCCAGGTTTAATCTCTTTGTATGTGCTGTGAAACTCTGGTTACTTGAGACTCAAGGGTAATCTGTTGCTACATATTTGCAATTTCTGGGTTGGTTCTTGACAATGGAAGCTGATATCTTCTATCAAATAGATTCAAGTGCCCAGATTTATTTTCTGAAGCATTTCCAGGTTCTATTGTTTATCTGCTTATTGTACCTTCATATTTCAAGTAAAGCATGAGACCATTTACGTTGATGCACTTTTCAGATTGCCATATATCAGCTGTAGAATAATTTATGAGTCTGATATAAGTTGAATAAGTTTGTTTTTTTAAGTCTGTTCAGTGTTCTCTGGGTATTGTATAAACTGTCTTGAAGACAAATTGTATAAAATTCACCTTCGGTAGTATATAGTCAAACTGTTTGATGAAAGTTATCACTGAACAACTCAATAAAAACTCAGCAATTTCCTTTATGAAGACAAGGAAATTCTAAAAGGGATCTTACACTTGGCTATGGTCTAAGGCGGCGAGGAGTGACACCCCTCCCCCTCGAATATGCTCTCGAAGTGCACTCTGCTTGGAAGTGCTAGGGGAGCGATCTTGGGAGCACGCTCCCAATTCGCTCCCGTTTGGGAGCGAATTTCAGGAGCGCGCTCCCGCCAAAAACAATTCGCTCCCTGGTCGCTCCTGCCAAAAAGAATTCACCTCCTCTCTAGTGCTTTCATGGGTGGTTAAGATTCTCAGCGCTAGCAATGTTGGTAATCAATGGTAATGTAAAATTAAAGTAAAAGTATGAAAATGAAAGATACTTTTACTTAATTTTAACATTACTATGAAATGACTCAGGGTGTTTGAGTGGTTTCGACCTCATTGGATTTCATATGGAGAAACTAGATTTTTACTTATGTTTTTAACATTACTATGAAATGACTCAGGATGTTTGAGCGGTTTCGACCTCATTGGATTTCATATGGAGAAACTAGATTTTTAGATATCACTTGAAGTCTAGCAGACTTAATGATTTTAAGGATCTCAAGATTTAGGGGTTGCAATGTTTCCAATTGATTCTGTCATGTGTGAAGGTATGGGATTGGCATTTGATCAAGAGCATGAAGCCCTTTAAGTACCTTGATGTTGGTGTCATTGATTGTTGAACTTCGTTGATGTTGGTGGTATTGCTTGTTGAACTCCTCTACCATGGCCTTAACTAAATGTACCCTTCACTCAAAGGAATATAATTGGTTAGGCATGCTAAGATTTTTCTACCATATTATAAGGTTGAGAAGATGAACCCTTCACTCAAACCAAAATCATTGGTTAGACATGTTAAACTTTTTCAATTTCTACCATATTATAAGGTTGAGCAATCCAACTCTGAAGACTTTGAGCTATATGATGTTTATGTAGCTCTTGTTGATGATCCCATTTCTAGTAGTGCTAAATCAATGACGAGTTTCTTGAGTGATCATGTTGATTAGTGATTTGTAGTTTTGATGTCTAGTTTTGCTGCTATTACTACTGGTATTGAGGTTGCAAAGGAGTATGAGGAGTCTTTAGAGTCTTAGACTCTGAGCCAGATGATGTTTTTGTAGCTCATGTTGATGATCCCATGTAGTGGGATCCCTTGTTGATGATCCTATGTCTACTAGATGATTCATATTATATGGTTTAATCCATGTGATTATGCTTTTTATAGCTAATTCATCATTTTACATACTTTTGTTGACATATATGCATAAAAAAATATATAAATATATATTATATAAAATTCGCGCCCGCTCCTAAGCAGCCTAGCTATAGGCCCTACTTTGAGGTCATTCTTACTCCATTTCCACCATTTTCATGCACACCTATGGATTGATGGGCTAACTTGGGACTAGTCACTTCCCCTTGGGGGTTGGAAGTACCTAATGGTGTTACCCATCTAACCATATTCCTAGCATAAGGAGGTAACACTTTTATGGGGAATCGATCTGGTTAGATATTTGAAGGTGATCATTGTGTGAAGTGTTATTGTGCCCCCAACATTAAGTATGTTCCACTATGGTTCATCTATGGTTACTGTATCTAATGATTGTTGATTTTCACTTGATCTTGAGAGGATTTTGTTAGGTGGTTTTCATCAAGACAACACAGGCCTTTTGAGATGAGAAAGGATGATCTTGTTGATGCAACATCGCCCATGTAGAACAGAGCATTGGGATATTTGATGAACCCACATGATGTTTGACACTTCGAGGGACCCCTAGATGCTGAAACAGTGAGCCCAAGAAGCTTGGTGTTGGAGATATTGGTGATGTGCCTAGTGGACCCAAGATGCCCCTAGGTTGGCCTTGACATTGTTTCATGAGCATCACTTGTTTTGGAGCTTGAGCCTTGGATGATGATGGTCATCCATGTGATTACAGGGGAGGGATTGCACATCACTTTGGAGTCCCAATGCTTGAGTTAGAGAGCGCCACATCACCCCTTTTACCCTTTTGAGGGTGACGTTGGGCTACACAGAGATGTTGTGTTGGCATGGAGGCACTTTGGAGGCATGCCCGTGATCTAGGAGCTACATCTTTGAGTATGGAACAATCATTAGCCCATATGGCAACTATTTGTGGCATTTTAGAGCTCATTTGGAGGATGATGTCATGCTTAAGGAGGATTTCTCCCAAACGTGAGCATTTATGACATTTTTGTTATGCCCAATGCTAATCTCTAGAGGGGCAATGCTGGGGCCACAAAGTCATGTTTGCTCATAGAATAGGGCAAGGTACCTCCTAGAAGGTGTTGAAGCTAAGTGAAGCTATCCCTCAAGGGATCTTTGTTGCATGTATGATAGTGCCTAGAAAAAGCTCTCAAGATCATGTGAGATCAACTTCTTTAGGGACACAAAACCATAAATTTATCAGAATGGACCATATTTAATGCTAGGGGAACATAAATACTTAAAACAAAACTCACCTTCAAATGTCTTAACTAGATTAGGATCTATAACCAACTTACCTCACTTATGTTAGGGATGATTAGGTAAACAATCTTCTTTGTTGTTTCCATCTTCCGAGGGGAGTGACATATCCCAGGTTGATCCATCAATCCATAGGTGTTGTGTGATATGGTGGTCATAGAGTGGGAAAGGCTTCAAGGAAGATGCCACAATTATTAGACTTGCTAATGGGGATCCAAAGTCTAGAATCTAATGATGTGAGGAGGGAACAATTATGGTGGCATGAGTTAACCCCCTTTCTCGGCTTTCTTTTTCCACCCGTCTGGCATGCCGTTTACCTTGATTTGTCTTTATTTGGTGCATAATTTAGGAGCCCAAGCTTGCCTTATGCTTCTCCAATGCCCCTTCAAGATGTAGCAGTTTCTTGCTCATCAGGGTTGGGAATCTAGGAGTTCCTTTATTTAGATGAATCATTGAATGCTTGAGGAACTAGGTGATGGCTAATGAGGGGAATTAGAACTCATACTAGGCATTTTACCACATGCTAAATATATCCCAGCCATCTTTTGCATTTTACATGTTCTTTATACACTTCTATCTTTCTTTCAACTGCATCAACATCTGGTGCCAAGTTTCTAGCCCCAACTTAGGGTTGTGGAAAGAAGGTGCCAATCCCAATGGCGAATGACTATCAACTAAAAGAATGGAGATGGATAATCGAGAGAGATGGAAAGTGGTAAGTATGGATTACCTTAAACATGCTATATCGATCAATGCTTTCCTAGTAGCGACCTTCCTAAATTGTAAGGTCTCAGAGGAGTTCCCACTAGACTAGAGTCAAGGACTAATCTCCCAAGTAAAGTGTGGGAACCAAGATACTATCAAGATCAGTCAATCATCCAATTTGCCTCATGATCCATATTTATATGCCAATAACATTAAATGAAAGCACATGATTGCTAGAATGGTTAGAGTACCTACCAAGAGATGGTCTGCCTTCCTTTAAGAAGAATGCTAGATTGGTGACAGATCTAACTAGCATTGTTTTAAAACTCCGACTCCGACATTGACTCGGCCGAGGGTTGACTCCGACTCGGTATCGACTTGGCTGGCTCGATTTCAATGACTCGGTCGTTGTAAAAAATATATTAAATATTTATTTTTTTATAAAAAAACGTAATTTTAAAGATTTTCATTCATGTTTCCAAACACACATCATTAGAATATAGATAAAAGACAACATATGATCAAAGTAGGCTCATGAATATATCCATTATATCAAAATCGCACCCAATGCACTGTCCAATACGTACTTGATCATGATATAGCGATCAAAATAAAAACACATAACCAAGGAGGCTAGAAATGGTCTCTTCAACAAAAGTAAACTGTGACCAGTGGTCTAGTACTATTGGCTACTGCCGGAGGAGCCGAGATCATGTGGATCAATCTCTGGATCATCATCAGAGTCAGATAGGGGGGCCTATGGCTCCTCCTCATCATCATCTCCAACTGCAATTGTAGAAGTGGTAGCACTAGCAGGCTGTGCAGCAGCTGGAAGCTGAGATAGACGAGATATGTGCTTCTGTCATGGCTCCACAGAAGAAGCGCCTGCAACTGGAGGACTTGGGGCTGGCCCTGAGGCTGGTACAAGTGGATCAGGATCTGCATTCAACTGAACATTATGTTCGAGTGTTGCCTCCACCTGTAAATCCAAATCAAGATCCTCATCAAAATCAAACTCTGCTGGATGGCTCTCCACTACCCAATTTGATGTTGGATCAATGTCGTCCAACACAATGGGATTTGAATCAAGTCTTTTGTTCAGCAATTGGTTGCATCTGAGCCGGAGGTTGTATTGGACATAGACTAGATCATTTAGCCATTTTTGATCCAAACGGTGTCTCTTCTTTGTGTGAATCCTCTCAAAAATAGACCAATTGCACTCACACTCAGTAGCACTGCAAGTTTGACACAAAATACGAATTGCAAACCTCTGCAATTCAGGACAATGGCTACCAAAAGCCTCCCACCATTGTGCTGCAAAAAACATAGGAGTGTATTGAGTTAGCTCAAAAAAATTACAAATTATATCCAACTTTCAAATTATAAACTATTTAACGAAATAAGTATTAAGAATTTGAAATTGAAATCTTTGTTTACCTGGCTCATCTACTTCCCTTGCAATCTTTGCTAGGTTCTTCCCAAAGGTACCTGAGGCACTGCTAAAGGTTGTGGCCTGTCGGTGTATCTCCAGCTGATCACACTCCAATGGGATCATGCGATCAATGCAGTCAATCAATCCATCTCTAACCTCTCCCTTCAAAGCTTTTGTCGCCTTAGCTTTATAATGATACCGTGGGTTCAAAAAATACCCAGCTGCATGTATAGGGCGAGGGAGTTGATTGTTCCATCTTTCATCAATGATTTCCCAAATGGGCCCATACTTAGCCACTTTATCCTTGTATGCCCTCTTATATTTGCTCCTTTGCTTGAATCCATAGCCTCATAAATGAAGCCATAGCCAATCTTTCCCATCCACCAATCGCAACACTTTAACCAGTGGCTCAGCAAGCTTCAACAATTCTGCTGCCTTTCTCCAAAATATTCTTCATTAACTTTCTTTTTCAATTCTTTGCCTTCCAGTTTGTGAGACCACTGGCTTTGATTCCATTCTTCATTGGAAAAAATCTTTTGCAAGTTTCTATGTTGTGAAATCATAGATTGCAATGTCAAAAAATGAGGAGCGAATCTAGTGATGGCAGGCCTAATAATATCCTTGCCCCCTGTTTGTTTCCTTGTCAGGCTCAAAATCCATGAATGATTGTAGATAAATTTTGTTATGCTTTTGGCATGATCTACAATGTTTTTGACCCAATCTAATTTGCCAATATCCTTAAGCATGAGGTCTATGCAATGTGTTCCAAAGGATGGTTCTGTGCTTTTCCTCTAACAGTTTACCAACAAGAACATAGTTAGAAGCATTATATGTGGTGACTTGAACAACATTAGCCACCCCCACCTCCTCAACAACCTCATCCAATAGCTGAAACAACAATTTTCCATCTTTTACCTTATTAGATGCATCAACTAATTTTAGAAACATGGTTCCCTGTGGGTAGAAGATAAGAAAGTTTATGATGGTACGGTTTCTTTGATCAGTCCATCCATCTGACATGATGGTACATCCTGTTGTTGCCCACGAGTCCTTGAAATCTTTCAAATACTCATTAATGTAGGAAATTTCTTTCTGCAAACGATATCCCCTTAGCTTATGCATAGCAGGGCCTTTGAAGCCTTTTCCAGCAACATGCATGGCATCAAACATAGGCTCATAATATGGTGAACGGGAAGCATTGAAGGGGATATCACAAGCAGTCTCCCTCAATTCTTTCTTCTAATGGTCATCTAAAGTGGGCTGCAAATGACTTCTACTAGGTTGAGGACCATGTGCATCTGATGGAGAGGAGGGAGTGAAATAACTTTTGATATTCATATCACCCTTTTTCATTTTACCCTTTCCCTTTTCTTGAATAGACTCAAAAGAGGGAGGAACATATTGGAAGGGGTTGGGTGCATCAATACAAGGGATAGAGGAAGAACCCTCAAAATCAAAATGGGGGTTGGTAGCCAACATTTTTTGTATATTCCTCTTCCTCCCAATTTCAGCCTCTAACTCTTTTTGCGTAGCCTTATCTTCTTTAAACTTCTCAAAGCTGACTAACAAATCCTTCCTAATCTCCCCAATTTTTGGTGAGGCACATGGAGTAATTTGGCCTCTAATCCCCGTCAAGTGTTGTTTCAACCTATTAATGCCCCTAGGACCTTCCTTAGTTTTTCCTATGCAAAATTTGCAATGCATTTGACTATCAACCATTTCAACATATGCCCAAGCAACGTCTTTCACTCTAGGTGCCATTTTTTGACTTGGAAATGAAAGCAAACAATCTGAAAATGAAAACAAAAAAAAATATTGATTCAAAAAACACTCTTTAGGCTTTCTAGATTTGCACATAAAATTTAATAAGGAAAAACAAATTTTTACAAGTGAAAAAAAATACCTCCAGGCGCAAACTGCCTCCTCAAGCTTGCTCCAAGAAACCAACTCCTCAATGCTGCTCCAAATGGCTGCCAAAGAAGCTCCTCACTCTAGCTACAATGCTTGCCCAAGATTCCTCATTGCTGCTCCAAATCGCTGCCAAAGAAGCTCCTCACTCCAGCTACAATGCTTTCCCAAGACTCCTCATTGCTGCTGCAAAAACAAACTCAACAACTCCTCACAAATTCTCGTTGAAATTCTCACTTAAATGCATGAGATGGCTGTGAGAGAATGAGAGGGGTTGAGTGGGTTAAATAGGGTTTAGGAGAGGGGAATGCACCCCAAAGACTAAATAGGTAAAATTAAAATCGGTTTGGAGTTGCCAAAAAAAGTTTTTTGTTTTTGTTTTTTGTTTTTTTTAAATCGCTGATTCGGGTTTCATATGGGCCGCTATCACTAACTCGTCTGAGTTAGAGCGGACTCGGCCGGACCGATCGGGTTAATACCGAGCCGGCCGAGTTGTTAGACAACTCGGTCGGCTCGGTATTAACCTGACCAGCGGGACCGAATCCTTGGTCGAGTCAAATATTTTAGGCTTGGCTCGGACCAACTCGAGAGTCCGTTCTGAGCCGACTGTTTTTTAAAACAGAGCTAACCAGAGCAATAGGTGGAGAATTATGGAATAATGCTATCTGCTAACCATCATAGAGCTAGTTGTTGGTTGGTTGTCAAATGAAGAGAAATTTTCTCTTATGGTTTATTAACTTTTGGTGGGTAATAGGGGGGACCTAACTTCTAGTGAGATCTTGGTCTCTCTTCTAGAAGATGGGCTTGTTACTCATCAAAATGGGTAAGCCCTAGGAGAATTTTTTTCTCCTTTTTGATCGTCCAGTTAGTTAGTGGCCCTATGATTATGTACATACTACAAATAGCTTTGCTTCATAGCTCTCCACCTATTTCTCCAGTTAGTGCTCTTTCCAATCTTGCATACTTATTGAAGGAAGGTGGTTCATCTATTAAAAGGTACACTAATCATTTTTGTAATCATGTGTTTTCGTTTAAGTAATGTGGATCATTGGTTGAGTTGGATGTACACTAATCATTTTTGTAATCATGTGTTTTCATTTAAGTAATGTGGATCAGGAGGGACACAAATAAGAGGCATTGATTCATATAATGTGCCCAAGATAATCTTTACTTCTCACTTTCCATTTGTATTGATACCCACCTCCATCCTTTGAGTTGATCATTTGTCATTGGTATTGGCACCTTTATCCACATATTTGAGTTAGGGTGAGTAAACTTTTCCCTAAGAGGTTGATGTAGCTGAAGGAAAGATAAAAGCATATATATCCACAAATGAAAATAATTGGAAAAAATGCAAAAGGTGTCTAGAACCAGGTTTACCCGCAAACCTGGTTCTAGACCTCGAGAGCGAAATTTTCGCTCCCTAGCCTTTTTTGCAAAAACATTCCAAATGCATTTTTTTTTTTCAAAGAAACAAATAATTTTTGAGTGGGGCGGCCTAATGATCAAGCCTATGGCCCTAGTATTGATATGCAATTCAAATGAAGATTAAGGAGAATGTCACTTTTACTTAAATTTTTAACATTATCATGAAGTGATTCAGGGTGTTTGAAAGTGGTTCCGACCGCATCGGATTTCATAGGGAGAAAGTAGAATTTTAGATCTCATTCAAAATCCAGTAGACTTAACATTTTTTTGAAGATTTCAGGATTGCAATGTTTCCATAGGATATTTTCATGTATTGGGATATGAAACTTGTGTTTAATCAAGAGCACCAATCCCTCTATGTACCTTGATGTTAGTGACATTGGTTGTCAAACTCCTCTATCATGACCCTACTAAAAATGTACCCATCACTCAAACAAAATCTTGACTTGACATGCTATGCTTTTTCTATCTTATGTTAATGCTTAGAAGGTGATATTAATGACAAAGATCCGTATACAAATCCAGAGGTAATGACGAAGATACCTCTAGATATCAATGCTTAGAGGGTGATATTAATGACAAAGATCTTGATTTTCCAACAAGACAAAAAAATCAGACATTTCTCGTGGCAACAAGAGGCCCAAGCATTAGCAATAGATAATAGATTTACTTGTCTTTTCTAATTTCTAGTAGTTTTTATATCTGTTGACTCTTTCATATTTATTATGATATTTTTTGTAAACAATATATGACAATTTAAGTTTGAAGTTTGAGGTTGGCAATTACAACTCATTGGTAATGAATTATGAATATGATGCTTCGTGAAAGTTGAAAGTTGTTTCATTTCATTTCATTTTATAACATTTCATTTCATGTTAGAATTTTTATATAATTTTGGTGATCAATGATGATAAATGTTATGTATTGAATTTTGAAAGCTTGAAACTTCAAGATTGATGAATCACGAGACTCAATATGTTGTATGTTACCAACTTGTGGACATGGTTGATGAAGATTATAACTTCTAGATGATTGATGTTATATGTTTCAATCTACGTTCTTATGCTTTTATATCTAATTCACCATTTTACATGCTTTTGTTGACATATATGCATCAAAATATAGATTATATAAAAATTTGCTCCTGATTCGCTCCCGAACCAGGAGCTTTTGAAAATGTCGCTCTCCGCTAACATTGTCTAGTACTAATAATAAGTACATGGGGAAAAACCTAGCCTGAGGTCTAGCCCTCTCATTACCCATCACTTAGTTCCAAAGCATATCATGCTCTCTCTAGTCAAAGGATCTCATAAGTGTCCCAACCTCGATGAGCAATGAATCACCACGCCTTTAAGTGGTATTGAACAAACATTAAGCAAGCTAGTCACCCAAGTTATGCAAGAAACAAAAGAAAGATCATTGAATAAAAGGTGCATCAAAGGGGTGGTAAAAATGCACCGAGGAAAAGGGTAAATCATGCCTCTCCAATTGCTCCCTTTTATCATTGTAACACTTGAGATGTTGGACCTCTTTTAGCTGGAACCAAGGCAATGGCACCTTTCCTGAAAGTCTTTCCCATTCCATGAACACATTTATCAATACACTCATGGATTGATGAGCCTACCTAGGAATTTCCCTTCTGCTTAGGAATGGAAACATCTAATAGGGCTAATTGCATAATCATCTTGAACATAGTGTGTTAACTTGCTTACAAATCATTGACTAGAAAAGAATTTGAAGACAAAGCTTGTGTGAAACATTTTTGTGCCCTTAGCATTAAATATGGTCCACTATGATACTTTATTGGTTTCTTTACCGAAGTATTTTTATCTCATTTGATCTTGATGGTATGTTTTAAGTGGTTTCTTGTAGATGCATCAAATATCCCTTGAGGGATGGCTTGGCCCTTCAATAATGCCATAAAGAAGAGATCTACCCTAGCATGAGAGCACTTATGACCATTGCATCCTCACCTTTTTCCATCCAGAGATGAATGTTGGATCTTGAGGAGCTTCCATATGGATGTATGGCCCCTTCGGCACCACCAGATGTTGGAACTTTGATCCAAGAAGTCAATTCACTGTCGAAATTGATGCTTTGTCCTAGGAGGACTTAGGACACACCTAGACAAGCCTTGTACGTATTTGTTGGGCGTTGCCTTATTACGGAGTCTAGAAGAGGATAGTGATCACTTTAAACACTTTGGGAGAGATGGTGCACCTATTTTTTATTCTAACGACATGCCCTAGGGTTGCCATGTCACCTGTTTATGGATTTTCACCGATGGGAGGAGTCTTGGTAAGAGAGAGAGATCACTTAAACTAGATATGCTAGGTATAAGGTACAATGTGATCACACTAGATCTCATTCAAGAGAGGCTCAATAATGGTTCAAGGCTTCAAGGAAGCAAAATGCTCTCTAAGAAAAGCCCTAGAAATCAAGGCTCAAGACCTAGGGTTTTGAGGTTTTTCAATGGTGATAGGTATTCACAAGGTCATGAATAAAGAGAAAGAGTTTCTTGCAAAGATAATCAACTACTCTAAGGCTCATGAAACCCTCAAGAAAGTCCACAAGTTGAAGGAGAAGAAACTAGGGTTTCCCTCTTGAGGCAACACCTAGGGTAAGATATTTTATGGATGAAATTTGAGTGGATGCCCACCAAAATGATAGGTCGTGTAGCTAAGACCTACCTCTTGATGTTTAGGCTCTCAAACCACCAAGAAGCCTCCTTCCTAAAATTTTTTCCTCCAGCCCTAGTTTTTCTCTCTAACCTTAAAAGGACCAAATTTAAGGAGAAAATTTTGAGATGATCACTAAGGACTTGGATTAGTGCCTTGTCCTTTGGGCATATGGAGTCTAAGAAGCTTAAGATAAGATAAATCGTTTCTAAGGAGGCTAAAAGTAGATGCCCTAGGTATCAATTTCTAACATTTACCCACTTCAAAGGATATTGGAGTTTGATGGAGAGTTTAAAGGATTCCTCCACTAGGAACATACATTACATGTCATACAATGAATAACATATGCAATACTCAACTAGATAGCCTTTAAAAAAAAACATTTTCAATAATTAGGGCACAAATTAGCATATTCTAGAAGCAACAATTCCATACATTAGATAATTTCAAGAGGAAATTTCATTAACACTAAGCACTTATAAGACAACATGTAGTATATCCATCCATCATCCAAAGAAATAGCTCCAAAGATAATCCAAATAGCTTCCAAACATCGAAATGCATCCAAGAGATCTCTAATAGCCAAGAAGGACCAAGTGTGAAATTCTCTAAAGATGTTGAATTCTCCAACTGATGATGATGAGAGGGTATAAAGATAGATCTTCAATTTATACATGTCTAATGATGTCTAATTTAGCAGAAAATCCCCTCAAGTTGTAAAATAATGGGAAAAAAGAGGTGAGGTTATAAGCCAACTTCATAGCCAATGAAAAACATAACAATTAACCCACAAAAGAGGCCAAAATGTTGATGTCATGCATGCATAGGCCCTTCTAGGGCATGTGTTGGGCTCCTCTAGTGCCAAGTCGAGTGTAGATAGCTCCAAAAATCCGAATCTAGGGTTCGGCCCCTAAATCTCCATGCAAATAATCTTGTGGACCCTAGTTTTGTGTTTGGGGCACAAAATGGGTCTCATGGGTGTTGTGGTGATAGAATAGGTTGGTTTTGCTCCAGTGGTGAGGCCTCAGAGGATGGTGCTAGCCACATCCTATGTCTCAAGGGGGTGAGACAAATGTCATATGGGCCTCAGATAAGCTGCCATAACCCGTATATAGTATATACTGCTAAGCTAGCTGGGGGCATACTAGTCCTAGTGCATCATCTCATGTATAATGTGGGGCAAAGCATAGACTACTGGGGTGCTGTAGGTGCCTATGGATTTGAATGATGCTTTGCAAGTGACTGGAGTCCCATGGCTCTCTACACTTCATCTGTAGGGTGTCATAATGCTCCTTTAGGTGACATGGGGCCTAGTTAAGTTGCCCAAACCATGATGAAAATCACTTGTCAATCACACACAATGTCCAATGTTGCATCTCCACCATTAGGTACAATTAACCATTAGTGCATTTAAGTGAACCAAGCTTGTTAATCAAGGGAAAATTAAGACTTGACATGGGGCTTCTCTTCCAAATTTAGGCCTTTGATCACATAATAGTGTTACCTCTCTAGGTAGGAGTGGCCAATAGATAACCCTATTATGTGTTCCCAACCCCTAAAGGGAAAGACATTTCCTTGGTACATCCTTCAATCAAAAGGTGGCATGTGAATAATGATGGAATAGAATGGGGATGAAGGGGTCTGAGGGCCAAATGCCATGGGCAAAGGGGCAACAATGAGAAAGTCCATATATTGGGTGTACAAATTGTTGATTTGGAGTAGCATTGGATGTGCTCTAGCCACGAAATTTTGTAGAGAGGTTAGGGCACATGAGATCTCCAATACCTAGAAAGGGTTTGGGCAGATTCTAAACAGCGCGAGAGATATTAAAATAATTAATATTTTTAATGGAGTCCCTATGTCTAAACTTGGGGAAATTACAATATTAATGTGAATTAATATAAAACTGTGTTAGAATGGTCCAAAAGACATGGCTCAAGCCAGATCTAATTTTAGCCATTGATTGGAGACTTAATCTCAGTGGTTGAATTGTCAATGAGAAAAGTATAAGAGGAGGCTTGAGGCTCACTTGGAGAATACACCAGAGTGGTTAGTAATTCTATTCTCTAGAGCGGGGTTTGTTAAGCGAGATAGAATCAGTGATCAGTTGCAGCGAGGGGTAGTGAGTACAAGGCAGAGAGGCAGGGACAGTGTCGAGAGACCAACACAGAAGCAGAGAAAGGCAGATGCAGAGCTAGAGGGATCCACACAGAGGCAACAGAGACTGTGCAGAGCCAGAAGGGCTTGCGTCATCCATGCAGAGGCTGCAGGAGTGACGCAAAGAGTTAGAGGGGCTGTGCAAAGCCTCAGTAGGCTGACACAGAGGGTTTCAGGCTGACGCAGAGGCCAGCAGGCTGACACTGAGCTTTAGATTGTGCTGGAGAGGGCTTTCGTGGAGCAGGCTTTCCGAATACCTGTTTCACGAAGAGAGGTATTGCTGCCATATTTTTTTTATGTCTGTCGGGTTAGCCAGTTTGGCACCCAATGTACTCAGAAAAGAGCTGCTTAATAATAAAACCCTCAGATAGCTGCAACGGTTTTCTTGCATTGGGTTTTTCCGGGGACATTAGTCCAAAAATAACGGTGTCATTTGTGTGCTTGTTTTTGTTTCCTTCAGTTGATGATCTATAATATGTTGAGCATGCACTTGTATTTATTTTTAGTATTTACATGGTAAATAACTTGTTAATTAATAGAACAAGTAGGTAGGAATAAATTAGTAAAGTGTGTGGAGGGTTTCTAACTGTTAGACTTAAAAACTTCAACACAAATGCGAGGAGGGAGCAATCGATGCATGAGTTACCACAACCTTTGTTTTTCCACCCCCCTTTATTTGCCTCTTGCTTTTTATTGCTTTTTCTTTGTATTACTGCTTGAAGCTCTAGGAAATGAGAGCATGACGTGAATAATGTATAATCGTTATTACCCCTTTAAAGGTGGGGCAGTTCATCAGCCACCAGGGGTTGGAACGTGCATGGGTTCCTTTTATGATGTGATTGGGCAATCATTGGCCCTAGGAACTAGGGTGATGGCCATAATGATAAGGGGTAGAGCTCATGCTTGGCTTTTGCCCATGCGCTATTATTAATTTCCCGACCATCTTTTGCATTTTATGATTTTCTTTTTCTTTTTTGCTTGTGCCCATGATATGCTTTTAAATTTCTTTTATCCACATCAACCTCTGGGGCAATGTTTCTAGGCATGACCCAAATATATGGACAAGGTGAGGGGGTGTGCCAACACGCTGTGGACCCAATCTTCGTGGACTCAAAGAGGGGAAATAGTGAATATGGCTTGTAATGTGTGGAAGGAAGTGATAAAATATGAATTGGGAAAGCGGACCATGCTACTACGAAAATCAAGGTTTCCCAAGTAGTTCCCTTCCTAAAGCCATAGGCCAATAAGAGAGATCCCATGGGATTAGGATTGAAGATTAACCCCCCATTTAAGGTGAGGGAACAAAACCACAGTGAAAGCCCTTCCTTCTTTCAAGTCACCCAATAATCCATGTAGAAATGCCGAAATGAAAAACAAGCATAAGCATTCGATTGCAAAATGAAAAACATACCTTTTGGGTCGGATTGCCCACCTTCTGACATGTGCTCTTGACAAATGGGTGAGCAAACATATGACTAATGTAGGTGGCAGAGACAAAGTGGCACATCACATTGGCTACAAGGTGGTTGTCCGAGGTTGCTGGCGGCCAACTGGAAGAAGATGAATAGGAAAAAAAATCTCCTAGGGGTACCCACTTTTGGTAGGTAACAAGGCCTCACAAGGTAAGAGCCATACCAAGATGCAACAATGAGGTAGATTGCCACCGTCACCTCAACAATCCTCTTGCTCTTTAGTGAAATTTCACAATGCGGAGGCTTCCTAATCTTCACCTAAAAGATATTCTAAGTCAATTGGGTCAAGGAGATATATATGAAAGGCTAAGCAAGGTACTTCTTCAATGACAAAGGAACAATTCTCTATGTATAGGGACAACATACCACAACAAAGCCTTAAAAGATGCTTGATACCTAGGGTTTCAAAGTGTAATTCAACGAAAGGACTATCTAGGCATGCAAGCACAAAGAAAAAGTTTGCTTTGTGATGAAATCAACCAAATGGAGATGGCTGTTAGATTCTGAAAGTTCTATGCAAAAATTTAAAAATTCTTTATCGAAACTTGACAGTTTTACTCAGAAAACTGAATGTACTTGCAGAAAATTGAATGTACTTTGCAGAAAACTGGATGGAAGTGAATGTACTTTGTAGAAAGTTGAATTTACTTTGCAGAAAGTTGAATGTACTTCTCAGAAAACTGAATGTACTTGCAGAAAACTAGATGTACTATGCTGTTACAAGTACTTAGAATGCAGATTTCTTCTTCACAACTTTTCAGAACAACAATTGTAGATAGAACATAAAATTAAGGATCATAGGAAGACAACGAAGCACAAATATGAGACATTGAGAGTTAGGTCCAGTGAACAGGGAAAAACCCATAAGGGGAATACCCAAATGATTCTTTTTTTATTAGGTTTCTTCAATTGTTCAAGAGAGTACAAAGAGAGAGAGAGAGAGAGAGAGAGAGAGTGAATAAAATCACCAATGTTTGATCAACTTGCAACTGAAGTGCTTTTGCTCTTTACTGGAAATTCTCCTGCTTCTCTTGATTAGATCTTGTCCTACACACTTTCTCCAACTCTTCCCTTGCTTTTACTCTTCACTCGCTCTCACACTTCTCTTGCACACACTCAACTCTAGCTCTCCTTCACAATGAACATGTTACACTCAACTCTCACTTTCTCTTGCTTAAATAGATGAGAAATGAGAGTTACAAAATGAATTCATTCCTTGAGCCAATAATAGGAGAATTGAATTCCATGAGGGAGGAGTTACTTGAGGAGAAGTGTAACTCATCCCAGGAATAGAGAGAGATAAGATAAGATAATTTTATTAATATCCAACAAATGACCATAAGAGGTCAACGAGACTGTCGGTTACAATGATTACATCATGCCAAGCCGGTAGACCAAACGGTCCCCTTTAACATTTCTTTTAAAAAGCAGAAAATACATCTATAATCTAAGTAAATGTAAATGTAGAAGGTAGAAGCTCTTGGCCTCGAAACAAAGCACCGCGATGAAGCAGAGAGGGAGAAGAAGAAGAAAAAGAAAAGGGAGGGGTTTCCTGTCCAGATCCTACTCCTAACCTCCGAGGTCGAGAGAAGAAAACTGAGAGAAGCATGTCAAAGTTTGCTATCTTGTGGGCATATTGGGCTGTCGCTGCTGTCACCTGGAGGTTTTAGGGCGCCTCCCAGGGGTGGATCCAATCCTGGAGCGTTGGTGTAGTTTGGTGGGTCGGCCCCCCGGGGACCGCACTGATTTGGTCTCAGTGTCTGTGGGTCGGTCAATGGTTCTTTTGGTGCCCTGCGTTGATGGTAGCACCCCAAAGAAGTCCGTGATCTTTTGCGTGGTGTCCAATTTGGTGGGGGGCTGAAGAAAACGGGCCCGAAATCTGAAGGCCTCTTGGAGATAAAGTGCAAGGCATCTCAGATCAACATATCTGAGGAATCTAGTCAAAGTTTGAGAAGACTTGAAGAGACAATGGAAATGACCTCGAATCTCGTAGTAAGCAGGGCATTCGAAGATGAAGTGTGTCTTTGTCTCTATCTCTTGTAAGTGACAGAGCTGGCAAATCCTATCTACCCTATCGATGTGGTGATCTATCTCCACCCAGAGTCTGTGAGACCCAACTCTGAACTGCTCGAGGGGGATTCTAAGGGCATGCATCCAATGCTAGAACGTGTACTGGGGTCTGATGATGAGCCCATCCTTGATTTCCAGGCAATGCTTCGCGTAGAAGGCCATTTTTGGTCGCAACCCATTGGGAGGATTGGTCCATGTAATCTGAATGTATCGTCTGTAAATATCCTCCTTAATGATTTTATTTAGCTCTTGCTGATTGGGGAGGAGGTGGCCTGAAGCATTCAGAGAGTACTGAAAGGGAGGGAGATGGTCAATCTGGATTCCTGAAGCCTATAGAAGCTCTGTCACACCGGTGTACCAACATTTGGATTGTCATGTCTGTGTAGGCGATGTTCTTTGAGAAGCAATATGCTAAATATGGTTATCTGTCACGACCCTTCCTCATGTTTGCCAGGCCTCGGAGCCTGTGCAGGAGCAACACTAACTTGAATATCACCTCTAGGTAGAAAGGTTGAGCCCCAAACTCTGCTAGAATGATGTGCTGAGGAACTGTCTGCTTGCACCTAATGAAACGACGCAAAAGGAGGGTTTGGACCCGTTTCGCTGAGGCCCAATCTGACTCTAGGAGAGAGGGACCCCAAATCTCTGAGCCATAAAGCACTGTGGGGCAAATCAAAGTGTCAATGATGCTCATTTTGGACGAGATGTCGTGGAAATGGTGCTAGAAACACTGCCTCTCCAGAAGGGCTAGGGAGCCATACCCTTTGTTGATCCGAGGCTGAAGGGCTGGCCGCAGGCTGAAGCGAGGCCTTGAGAACTAAACTCCCAAATTTGTATAGGTGTTGACAATCTCGATCTCTTCTCCTTTAAATAGGAAGTGGAAGTCCGAGGTTTTCTTGACTCCACTGAAGACAATCACTTTGGTTTTACCCAAGTTTACAGTTAGATGCCTCCGGTCACAAAGAGATGCGAGAGCATCCAGCTGTCTCTGAAGACCTTCTTGGGAGGAGGCAATAAGGGCAATATCGTCTGCAAAGAGGAGGATGGAAATCAGGACTTGGTGAAGAAGACACCCATCTGTATCCTGGATATGTACCCGGAGGAAGGACTCAAGCTCATCGATATAGATCCCGAATAAAGTAGGAGAAAGGGGGCATCCTTACTTAACTCCAATGGTGCTTCGGATGAAATCTGACATTCCTCCGACTGTGCGGAGACGACCAAAGATGACCTCATAGAGGTACATGATAGATGTTAGGAGAGTTGAGGAAATGCCAACCTCTCTTAGCCTCTAGAAAAGATCTTCCCTCGGGACTGAGTCAAAGGCCTTCCGGAAGTCTACAAAGCAGCAATACACTTTAGAGGATCGATGCCTAGCCTCCTCAATCACCGCACGAAGAGTAAGGATGTGGTCGATTGTCTGGTGGTCTGGGCGGAATCTTGCTTGGCCCTTGGCCCTGAGTTGTCTCTGTTCAAGGAAATGACTTTCCTGTGGAGTGTTGTAGCATGTAGCTTGGAGAATGTGTGCCCAACCATGATTGTCCTGTAGTTGTTGGGGTCAGAAGTAGGCCCTGACTTGTGGATCGGGTAGATAATGCGGTGTGACCAACCATTCGGAAATCCATCCCGAACCACCTGGTTGAAAAGTTCCACTAGATATCCTACTAGGGGGCGAAGTCTGGCTCTCTGATATCTTTGTCGGAGAAAAGGTGGCAGGAGGTGGGGGGAAGTAACCTGAATCAGAGGTTGCCCGGGAATGTCATACAGCTGGGAGGTGTGAGAGAACATTGAGGCAGGATCAAGGTTGATTGAGGTAGGTGAGCGCCGGGAAAGGATGGTCCCATAGAAATCTTTAGGGGAGCAAAGGAGGAGAGTAGAAAGAACCTGTCTCCTATGGGCAATGAAAAGGCACTTCTTGCGGCGAAGGAGGTGATGGTAGGCTGAACAGAGGTCTGGGTATGTTGGTAAGGAGTTCCGGAATGCGTGTCGGAGGTCCTGGTGCATAGACTTGCATTCCTGGTCATACCATTTATTCATAGGGCAATTTCTCAGTTTGCGAGAGGTGGTGGCGGTATGGGTAGAATGGGGGAAGGATTGGAGCTCAGCTTCCCAGATTGCATATGAGAGGCACTGGTATTTGTCCTTGGCGGAGTTGAGAGAGGCGAACTCGGACTCCGATGGGAGTGTCTGTGTGAGGATAGAGGAGAAGAGATTAGGGTCACCCTCCTCAAATCGGAAGGTGGTCCTGGGAGGGTTGCGGGGAAGAGTAGGAGATGGATTCGGGAGGTTAAATTGTAGAGAGAGTGAGAGAAGTTTATGATTTGCTAGAGGGATGGGGGTGATTGAGAAATTTTTGATGTAAGGGAGGAGATCTGGGTTTGCAATAGCGTATTCAACCCAATGTTTTAAAACTCCGACTCCGACTCCGACTCGGCCGAGGGTCGACGCCGACTCCGACTCCGACTCCGACTCGGTATCTCGACTCGGCCGGCTCGATTTCAATGACTCGGTCGTTGTAAAAAATACATTAAATATTTATTTTTTATAAAAACACATAATTTTAAAGATTTTCATTCATGTTTCCAAACACACAGCATTAGAATATAGATAGAAGACAACATATAATCAAAGTAGGCTCATGAATATATCCATTATATCAAAATGGCACCCAGTGCATTGTCCAATACAAACACGATGATGATATAGAGATCACAACAAAAACATAACCAAGGAGGCTATAAATGGCCTCTACAACAAAAGTCTGTGACCAGTACTACTGGCTACTACTAGAGTTGCCAACATCATCTGGCTCAGTGTCACTTGGGAGCGGGAACGGAAGTGAGGAGCGAGAGCAAAAACGAGAGCGAGAGCGACATTTTCAGAAGCTCCTGGTTTAGGAGCGAATCCCGGAGGAGTTCGACAACCAATGTCACTAATATCAAGGTACATAGAGGGATTGGTGCTCTTGATTAAATACGAGTTCCATACCCTAATACATGACAAAATTCAATGGAAACATTGCAATCCTCCAATCCTGAAATCCTGAAAAACTGATAAGTCTGCTGGATTTTGAATGAAATCTAAAATTCTACTTTCTCCATATGAAATCCAATGAGGCCGGAACCACTCTCAAACATCCTGAGTCATGTCATGGTAATGTTAAAAATTTAAGTAGAAGGATGAAAATGAAGATTAAGGAAAATGTCACTTTTACTTTAAGAATTTAACATTACCATGAAATTTGAATAGCATATCAACACTAGGAGAGGGGAATGGACCCCAAATAACACTTAACCAAATTAGAAAACACCTTGGAGTCCAAACCAATCAGCAAACAATTCAAAATTTCATTAAAAAAATGTCAAATCGCTGTTTTGATGGGATTATGGGCTACTGGTTATGACTCGGCCGAGTCAATACGGAAACGACCGAGTTGGCCGAGTCATTGAATGACTCGCCAAGTCATGGCTGACTCGGCCTACCGAACTGTTTCTTCAACCGAGTCATACTTCTGGCCAATGAAATGGATCAACTCGGCTGTTTCCGTTTCGAATTGGCCAAATTTTAAAACTATGAGTCAACCACACTTGCTCCGCCTCCAAATGTTCTGCAGGTAAAGAAGTGCGAGGATGGGAAGCATGGTAGGCCATTCAGAATTACCAACTCATGAGATTCTCCCAACTGTAGGTAGATATCTTCGATAGGCTGTGGTGGGTCCCAATTAATCCTCGGAGGTCTGGTGCATGCTGATCGTGGTCGGGTCAATCCCCCGAGTGCAAAATATATCCTCTGTCCAGTCGTGCATTGGTGTCTGGAGGTCTTTGGTCCTAGCATTGAAGTCCCCCGTGAGAATGATGTCCCCTACTGTCGAAAACTTGGTGATGTCAGAGTACAGGTCTGTAAAAGGGTCTCCGTCTAAGCTATTGTGAATAGCGTAGGGAGATGAGATAGGTGGGAAGTAACAGACTGCGACGTAAATGTCTCTCAGAGGTGATGTTCTGGCTCTAATCTGAATCCACGTGAGTCTGGCATACTCATCTGTCGTGATCACCAATACTCTGCTCTTGAGGCTATCACAGACGAGGCAAGCAACACCCCCTGATTCGCTAACACCTCCTGAACTCTGTGTCTCCTGTCTGTAAACTGCGGTCTATTGGTATCTTGTAATGTCGAGGAGAGGTCGGACTGGGCTTGCATGAGTCTCGGTAACCAGGAGAGTGTCTGTTGAGCTAAGGGCTCCATAAAGTAGGCTTAGTGAAGACCAGAAGGAGTCATTGCCATTCCAACAGTGAACTGAGAGATCCGTGCCCCGCCTCCTCTCCGCTCGGGCCCGTCATTTGGAGCTATCTGAACGGGATGCCCAACCTGGGGGGAAGGTGTCCCGAATAATTGCCTGAAGGTTTCTAATCACTGCCCATTTCCCTGCTTGTCTTGCTGCTGCAACCTGTTCCCTTGCCTGTTTCAATTCAACTATTTGAGCTCTTGTGAGGTCTTCTTCCAAAAACACTTTATTCGGAAGAGAGAATAGCTTCCACTTGGCTCCGAGTACTCGAAGTCTATCCGAGGAGTCACAGAACCTTAGGAAGAGGGTAGAGTCCTGCCCTATCCAGGCTTTGTCGAAGGTTATGTCTGGTATGTTGAGAGTGTTGCCTAGAAACCTGTTCCCCAGTTCCATTGGGTCCGCTGAGGGGGGAGGTGTAGGTAAGATTTAATTCTCTTGCTCGTCGGGTTCTTTCCTCCACGAGCTTTGCCTGCACTACTTCCTCCACTACTATGAGCGGAGGGGCCTTGTCCTTTCCTTTGACCACATGTGCCCATGTGCTGATATGCGACTTCATTTCTTGTTTAAAGGACATTTGTTGGGATCTAATTTCCTCCTGTTTGTTTTTAAGATCTCTGATCTCCGCCTGTAAAATCTCGTGGGAATTCTGCCCTGCACTTTGTTCTCGGTATTCCTGCAGTATTTTTTTGATAGATGCATTGTCTCCCTCTACCGATAGAATTTTGTTTGACAAGGTGCCAATATCAACTCGCAACTCACGATTTTCCGCCTCTAGGTGTTCCATTTTCCTCATAATTTGTCTAATTTGGGATGTCTAGAAAGCAAAATCTGTTTGTAATGCAATATTGGTGGGGCTGTATACATTCTCATCTTTATTGTGGCACTGCTGTAAGTACTTTAGCAGACCTCTGTTGTTGAAATCTTTGGACAGTGGAGTTTCGGCTTCCCCGGGATCATTGTTGTGTTGTTGCTCTTCATCATCAAAAACAATATTTCCGGCCCCCATTTTGAAAGATTGCCTCGATTACCGAGACCTCACCTTTGTGATACCCAAACAATCGTCTCACTGTGACTGTTATTTGACCGAAGTGACAAAACAAGATTCTTCTTTCTATGGCTGCTTCGAGCCCTGATCACTGTGGCAAGACCGGACCCTTAACTCTGTAAGCATTGAGCCCTTAACTTCACTGTGAGAGGGATCGTGGTTTTGTTGTGCAGATAAGGTTTGATCAGACAGAGACAGGGGTGACAGGGACAGCGATTGGCGGAAATGGCAGGGACGTGGGGATGGAGCAGCAGCGGGGTTTGGTAGCGTCGGAGTAGGGAGTCGAAGTAGGAGTCAGGACGCGGGGAGGAGTAGCGGGGAGGAGCAGACGCGGGGAGAGACACACTTGTCTTGAGAAGTTACAATTCGAATTAGGGGGAGAGAGTATTTGGTGAGAGTTACAAATTGAATTGAATGAGGGAGTTGCAAGTGAATTTAATGAGGAGGAGTTACACTTTTGTCATGCATTGAATTAGTGAGGAAGAGTTACATTCTCTTAAGTGTGGAGTTACTATTTTATTCCAAGAGAGAGGTTCAATTTGCCAAGTAAGAGATTCTCAATTTAATTTACTTATTTCATGAGAGAATTCGTTTTCATTAATCCATTAAAGGTGAATGACTTTAGACGATTTTATAAATAATAATATCATACTATCAATAATACTAGCAAAGATAAAAATATTAATTTATGACTTGTATAATCATGATTGATTTGATTTTAAAGTGGATTCCATATGTCGAGATCATCCTTGATCATTTAGACATGACTTTCTATTTTTGGAAAGTCACTTCCAAATTGAGATGTGACTCACTATTTTTGGAAAGTCATATTAGAATTGTTAGAAATGAAATTTTATTATAAGTGGTTCAAATGAAACTGAAAGATATGATTTCTTCTAGGAGAAATTCATCCCTGAGTTGTCAAATTTTAACACTCCCTCTCAGCTCGGGAGGAATTTCTTTCTGCATCAAAGATCTTTTCTTCCTCTGATCTCTTTCATTCACCTCAGTTCAACTCTGCTCAGTAACCTCTGTAACAATGAAGTCTCAATTTAAAGAAGAATCATCCACTTGACACAAATTTGTAAAGGAAAGAACCATCACATGTCACATAAACAAGGACTATACTCAACCAATTTTCATCTCAAAAAAAGATAGGTGATAAAACACAAACATTACATAGACAAGACTCAAACAAGTCACACAGACAAGAATCAAACACAACCAAGTGTTAAGTGGTGGAACACTTGCATCGTAGACAAGTCTCACTACACCTATTGGCTAGATAGGTGGCTCTTCCCACGTCCCACACTGTGGGTCAGATGCATATTGAGGCTTACTCTTGTGGCACACACTACACAATTGGTCCTTCATCCTTAGGAGCTTTCCGACGTCATTCCCTAAACCTGTGAGTTTTGACAAGGGGGAAAGGCAACTCAGTGTTCTCGATCAGTTGTGACCACCTCCCAGAGGGGTCACATCCATAAGTCCAAGCTGCTCTCTAAAAACCAAGAACTTCCTTTTCGGTAAAGGCTTGGTAAGAATGTCAACTATCTGATCATCAGTGGAGATGTGATGGAGCCTCACTGCTCCTCTTTACACCATATCCTGGATATAGTGATACTTGATCTCAATATGCTTGGACTTGTCATGAAACATATGATTTTCTACAAGACGAATCCCACTCTTATTGTCACAATATATAACTGTTGTGTCTGGAACTTCCTCAAATAGTTTCCCAAAAAACTTTCTCAGTGAAACTGCGTCACAGCTAGCCATGCTAGCAATAATGTGCTCAACTTCCACTGTACTAATTGCAACAGACTTCTGCTCTCTACTCATCCAAGAGATCATGGTAGATCCCAAGCTAAAGCAACAACCAAAAGTGCTCTTTCTATCAATGGAGTTACCTACCTAATAAGCATGGGTATATCCATGAAGTCTTACATTTTTAGCAGTATATTTCAGTCCTAGATTTACAGTTCCATGCAAGTATCTGAGTACATGTTTTGTAGCAATACAATGAGCATGAAAGGGATCAATCATATGTTGACTTAAAGTGTTTACAACAAAGCATATATCAGGCCTAGTGTTTACTAAAAACATCAAAGCACCAATGAATTGACTATACTCTGTGGGATTTGCTATACAGGGTCCTACAACTTTGCCACATAATTTCTTAAAGTTCATTTCCATAGGAGTATGCATGGACTTACATTCTACCATAGCAAATCTTTCAAGAAGTTTAACAACATATTTTCCTTGAGAAACATAAATTTCACCAAGTCTTTGCCAGACCTCTAGTCCCAGAAAGTGATGCATGGTCTTTCATTTCAAATTTAGAAGCTAACTCCCTTTTACACTGGAGGATAAGAGGTTCTTCTTCTGTCAAGAATAAATCATTAACATACAATTACCAAAATCAAAGGTATACCTTGGAATGTCTTGAAGTAGACGTTTGGGTTTGCACTGCTCCTTGTGAAACCAAGCTTTATCAGGAAGATATCAATGCGAGCATTCCAAGCTCTTGGAGATTGCTACAACCCATATAAGGCTTTCTTCAGTTTGCATACATGAGTTTCCCTGTCATGCTCTTCAAAGCCTTGTGGCTGTTCCACAAATACCTTTTCCTTGAGGAAGTCATGCAAGAAAGCAGTTTTCATGTCCATTTGGTGAAGAGTCCATCCCTGGTTAGCAGCGAAGGCAACAAAAGATCGAATAGTAGTATATCGAGCTACAGGTACAAAAATCTCATCATAATCTATTCCCTCTTCTTGAGAGAAACTCCTTTTTACACTGGAGGATAAGAGGTTCTTCTCCTGTCAAGAATAAATCATCAACATACAATACCAAAATCAAAGGTATACCTTGGACTGTCTTGAAGTAGAGGTTTGGGTTTGCACTCCTTCTTGTAAAACCAAGCTTTATCAGGAAGATATCAATGCGAGCATACCAAGCTCTTGGAGCTTGTTTCAACCCATATAAGGCTTTCTTCAGTTTGCATACATGAGTTTCCCTGTCATGCTCTTCAAAGCCTTGTCTCTGTTCCACAAATACCTCTTCCTTGAGGAAGCCATGCAAGAAAGCAGTTTTCACGTCCATTTGGTGAAGAGTCCATCCCTGGTTAGCAGCTAAGGCAACAAAAGATTGAATAGTAGTATATCGAGCTACAGGTACAAAAATCTCATCATAATCTATTCCCTCTTTTTGAGAGAATCCTGTAGCTACAAATATAGCCTTATATTTTTCAATACTACCATCTGCACCATGTTTAATCTTAAACAACCATTTGGAAGTGACAACAGATTTACTTTGAGGTCTAGGAACCACTTCCTAGACATCGTTTTGGATGATGGACCTGTATTCTTCAGTCATGGCATCCTTCTAGAGTTGTTCTTTTGCATCTTCTTCAAAGGTGCATGGTTCTGCCTGAGTGATGTTGCTCATGGCAACAACGTACCTTTGAAACCGACTTGACTTCTTACTTTCTCTGAAAGTTCCTCTTAGGGCAATTTGTCGTTCAACATCTTGCAAGGTATCTCACAACTATAGTGGTCTCTTTCTGGTAGGAGGATCATGTGATGGAGGATCTAGAGGATCCATGGAACCCATTAGATTATCAACGAGCTCATTCTTAGGTTCCGGTTCAGACTCAGATGCAGGTTCTTTTTCATTAATAGCTTGTCTTTTTGCAATGGCAGGGGTAGGAGAGTCTCTTGCTTTTCTAAGAGCTGCATCTTCACCAAATGTTACGTCTCTGCTAAACTCGTTAGTGCTTTGACCAGGTACATAAATTCTATAAGATTTTGAATTATCACAATAACCAACAAACATACCTTTCCTACCTGAAGCTTCCAGTTTGTTCCTTTTCTCTTTCGGCACATGGAAGTACACAGGAAAACCAAAGATTCTCAAGTGACTCACCTTAGGCCTTTTACCAGTGAAGACTTCTTCAGGGGTCTTATTGTCTAAGGCCTGATGAGGAGTTTTGTTTTGCACATAAACAAAAGTATTTGCAACTTCTCCCCACAGAAACTTTTGTAGATTTTGGTCATGCAACATGGCTTTAATTGCTTCCATAATGGTTCTATTTTTCCTTTTAGCCACACCATTTTGTTGTGGATTATACGACGCGGGGGTTTCTTTCTTTATTCCAGCGTCTCTGCAAAGATCATTAAACTCATTGGAGGTGAATTCTCCCCCATTATCAGATTGGAAAGCTTTGATCAACTTTCCCATTTGATTTTCAATCAAAGTCTTGAAATCTCTGAACATGTCAAATTCTTCTCCTTTCTTTTTCAGAAAGAATATCCATGTCTTGCGAGAAAAATTATCAACAAAAATCATGAAATACAAGTAGCCACCAAGAGAAGTATAAGGCATAGGTCCACATAAATAAGAATGTATGAGCTGGAGTACCTGACTAGTTTTTGTTCTGCTTGAAGGGAATGGTCCTTTTATATGCTTTCCACTTGCATATCCTGGGCAAATTCCTTCATGATCCATTCTGATCTCAGGCATTCCAGAATCCATCTTCTTTACATGAGGTAAGGCTTTGTAGTTTAGGTGAGAAAATCTTCTGTGCCATAGCTCACACTGAAGATCGATATCATGGACCAATCCATGAATGGGTTTACCATTGACTTTGTAGAGCCTGTCACATCTTGATCCAAGTGTGAATGCTTCTCTCATACTTGAGTTCAAAGGCCAAGTTAGAAATTTTCCATTAATAAAATAAACTTTCATTCCTTTATCTTCTAGAGCAGATATGGATAGAAGATTATTTTTCAAATCAGGTAAATACAAAAATTTTTGCAGAAAAATAGATTTGCCATTATCTAATTGAAATGAAATTGAACCATAACCTTTAACTTGGTGAGTAGAATTATCTCCAAGGAGAACATTTAAAGTAGTCTTCCTCTCAACTAGATTAGAGAGTGCCTCTTTGTAATGAGTAAAATGTTTGGAAGCACCACTATCAACTAATCATCAAATGAATCTGCAGAAGAAGAACTGGAGAGAGCAGAAACAAGAAAATATTCCGATTGAGTTTCTGCTGCATTATTTCTATATCTTGGATTTCTTGTTTTCTTAGGATGCCCTTTTCGCTGATTTTCAGAAAAATATTTTCTATAAATAGGGTTGCTTTTGAATCTAGGAGCTTTTCTTTCTTTACAATCACGGGCAAAATGACGATGTTTTTTACAGTTAAAGCATCTAACTTTTGACATGTCTAGATTCCCTTGACTTGATTTGAAAGCAGATTTCTTTTTATTACCTTTCTCTCTTATCATAGGTTGAAAATGCAATAGGTTCTCTTTCTTTATGATGTGAAATTCTCCCTCTGGTGATCATTCTGGCCTCCTCTTGGATACACTTTCCCAAGAGCTCATCAAATGTGGGAACAATGTTGATGTTGCTAATGGTGGTGATAAAAGTCTCCCAAACAGAAGAAAGGCTTCCAAGCGCAATCAACACCATTTCTTTGTCGGGTACAACTTCTCCAACTGTTGACAATTGATTCTTGATTTTAGTCATTCTCAGGAAATATGCCTAAACCGTCTCTCCTTTATTCATCTTGATGTCCTTAACTAATTCTTCAAGGCAATAATCTAGTTCCAGTTACTAATTGCAAACATGCCAATTAATTTGTCAGACATTTCTTTAGCTTTCTTTAAACTAGAAACATAAGTAATGAGATGATCACTAAGAGGATCAAGGGTAATTTTTCTAGCTTTGATTTCACCCTTTTTATATTTGGATTTGACAGCGACACTTGCATTCTCTAGTGGATCAGCGATTGTGTCTTTAACATACTCTAGAACTTCGTGTTCTTCAACAGTGACATCTACCCTTGCTTTCCACGGACCAAAGTTTGAAGCATTATTCAACTTCTCCTCTATCTTGAAGTAGGACGAAGCCATTTCAATTACAAAACTTTAGCAGCAAGTGGGGTCTCCTCAAGTGATCTCTAATATCCTTGGACTTGTCTTCACCAAGGTTTTGATACCATGTTAAAATCTGAAAGTTCTATGTAGAAATTTAAAAATTCTTTGCAGAAACTTGAGAGTTCTATGCAGAAAACTGAATATGCTTGCAGAAAATTGAATGTACTTTGCAGAAAAATGAATAAAACTGATTGTACTTTGCAGAAAATTGAATGTACTTTGTAGAAAACTCATTGTACTTTACAAAAACTTGAATGTACATTGCAGAAAACTGAATATACTTGCAGAAAATTGAATGTACTATGTTGTTACAATTACTTAGAATGCAAATTTCCTCTTCACAACTTTTCAGAACAACAATTGTAGATAGAACATAAACTTAAGAATCATATGAAGACAATGAAACACAAATATGAGACGCTGAGAGTTAGGTCCAATGACAAGGGAAAAACCCAAATGATTCTTCTTCTATTAGATTTCTTCAATTGTTCAGCGGAGTACTGAGAGAGAGAGAGAGAGAGAGAGAGAGAGAGAGAGAGAGAATGAATAAAGTCACCAATGTTTGATCAACTTGCAGCTGAAGTGCTCTTGCTCTTTGTTGGAAAATCTCCTCCTCTTGATTAGATCTTGTCCTACACACTTGCTCTAGCTCTTCCCTTATTTTTACTCTTCACTTGCTCTCACACTTCTCTTGCACACACTCAACTCTAGCTCTCCTTTTTCACAATGAACATGTTAGACTCAACTCTCACTTGCTCTTGCTTAAATAGATGAGAAATGAGAGTTACAAATGAATTTATTCCTTGAGCCAATAATAGGAGAATTGAATTGCACGAGGGAGGGGTTACTTAAAGAGAAGTGTAACTCATCCCAAGAATAGAGAGAGAGGTACACTTGCCTTGAGAAGTTACAATTCGAATTAGGTAGAGAGAGTATTTGGTGAGAATTACAAATCGAATTGAATGAGGGAGTTGCAAGTGCATTTAATGAGGAGGAGTTACACTTTTTTCATACATTGAACTAGTGTGGGAGAGTTACATTCTCCTAGGTGTGGAGTTACTATTTTATTCCAAGAGAGAGGTTCAATTTGCTAAGTAAAAGATTCTCAATTTAATTTAATCCATTAAAGGTGAATGACTTTAGACTATTTTATAAATAATAGTATCATAATAATAATAATAATACTAGTAAGGATGAAAATGTTAATTTTTGACTTGTATAATAATGATTGATTTGATTTTAAAGTGGATTCCATATGTCGCGATCATCTTTGATCATTTAGGCATGACTTTCTATTTTTGGAAAGTCACTTTCAAATTGAGACGTGATTTACTATTTTTGGAAAGTCATATTAGAATTGTTAGAAATTTTATTTTATTTTAGGTGGTTCAAACAGAACTGAAAGATATGATTTCTTCTAAGAGAAATTCATCCCTGAGCTGTCAAATTTTAACAGTGGCGAACCTCCAAAATAAGCCCTGAGTTGATGCCTTGTATAACATTAGGGTTTTGTAACGCACAAATTCCCTATGGTTGATGACATCAACCCTATTAGGGCAAAATGCACCATGAAAAGAGCTATATTTTGAGTCTAGAGGATCATTCAAGGCGAGATCAAACCAAAATAGCCCCAATGCTCTCCTCCAAGAGCCTCTAGTTGAATTCGGCTCTATGCCCAAGGCCTAACCTTAATGACTTGCCTTCAAGGGCTTAGGAAAATAGAAAGAAAGAAAGGGATAAAATCTTTTGTAAGTGTTCACCACTGCAAGGATTCCTAGTGCCTTTCTCTACTTGGGTGATGGAATCTTTAAGGTTAAATTTAAGAGATATCAAATCTATGCATGGAGTAAGGGGGAATTTCACTTGCAAATCCTAGCTATCCTTTTATGAGGGGATAAATTACTTAGAAGAAAGCTATTCAAGGAAAGAAGAAAGCTATTCAAGGAAATAAATTTTATATGCAATGATCATCCAAGATTTTCCAATATAAATATGCATTTAGACAAGTAACATTAGAAAAAATATAGCAAACATTCATCACATAAAAAACCATTAAAAATGTGCAATTATGCTCACAATTTTCCCAATAAATTTCCTTCTTTCAATCCCAAGAAGACATCTCCAATGCATGAACGTGTCTCCAATAGTAATAGCTCCAAAAAGATCACATCTCCACAAGTAGCTGTTGAAGAATGTAACTAGTGTCGGTCTTCATAGTTGTAATTTATCAAAAAGGAAAGAAAAATGAGTTTTTATTATTATTAAATTGACTTATTAAAGCATGGATTTCATGCTCGTGTCAATGTTCAATAGGTCAAGCCTCCATTGAAGGCCTTTAGGATCTCCGTTGAGTCATAGTCAAATTCATTATGTAAGAAACCCTTCTTGGGTTCGCAAGTGCCAAAGAAATAAATTATTTTCTCTGATCAAAAACCTCCTCCATCAAGTCACTTTGAAAGTCATCTCAAATTGACATTATGCAAGTTGGCTCCTCCAGTTATTCATGTCGGCCTCAACTACAGACATAAACAACTATATATATCCCTGTTGAACTTGGCTCAATAAGAGAATTTCAAGAAGCTTGGATAACAATTGCAGAGAGTGAAGAAAAGGCTATTCAAACTATCTACAGGACAATAAAGGAAGAAAAGTAATTACAAGGTCAAGTCTTTGTAAGGTAACTATAGGCAAAGGTTCTATCTATTACAGGGTCGAGACTCCTTGAAGAAACTACAGGACTGAAACTTGGTATAGCTATAGGACCGAGATTCTATCCAACTACATAAGTGATATTTGGTATAACTATTGGACCGAGGACTTGTATATGACAATATGACTAATATATGAGAGGACTCGTGTAACTGCAGTACCGAGGTTCCATATGATGACAAGACTAAGACTTCATATAACTTTAGGACTAAAGGTTAAGATGACTACTACTACAGGGCCGAAGTATAACAAAGCCAAGATGAACTACTTGTCATTAGCATATGAAGAAATGGACCAACAAATGTGCGCTAGGTTGACTTGATGGATCTAAGGTATTCTTGGTCTAGGTGTCAAGTGTCTTGGTCCATCTCTTTTTGAATTACTAGTGCATAGTTTGTATTGGGTTTTCCCTTAGAGAGGGGTTTTGCCTTGGCTGTGTGCCTATATCTTGTGTTTCTTTTTTGTTTGTGATCTTTATGGATTGGCATCTGTCTTTATGATAAAAACGTAACAAACTAAAAGAAGATATTATAAGTAAAACATCATAAGATAATGTCATAATAAAAGAGAAATCAAGTTAAATACATGATGCACTAGATTTCTCAACATGGTTTTAGAGCTTTGTTCATTTAAAATAAGGGTAGAAAGAAGGCCACATTGGCTTAAGATCAAGAAAAGAAGGATATCTACCTAGGGCTAAATTACTAAGCGCAAGGAGGACTAAAAAAATGTAGGCAAATAGACTAGCTCTCCACTGTAACTACATTGCAGATTTGAACATAAATAGCAGAGGCAGTGTGTCTTAGAGTGAAGGTCTGGATTCTCCATTATAAAATCTGAATTTGTGGTGTCATCTCATAGCTTTAATGTCTAGGAGTATATGCACTTGTGGAGGGATCAAATTTATGTTTTGAGTATCACTTAAAGGGCAAATATGAGTGCGAGTTCGGGATTATAAGCATATCTTGCAACCTCTCTCACCTTGGAAAGGAGCTGAGCCTCCCTCAAAGTTTTGAAGCATAAGTATACATTGGTAAGGGTAAATGTAAGCTGAAGATCTAAGCACATAATGAATTCAAGGCCAATCAAACTTGAGTCTAGTCATCAATCAAATTTGTATCAGAGGTATCACAAAGGGCATTGTAATCCTTTTATAAGTTACAATCACCATAGACTTCGAGGAATAGAAAAGGAACAAATCAAGTTATGTTATAGTCACTATATTTGAAGAAGAGATCCCAATATAAAAGGGCAAGTTGCATGAAACGCTGCCTACTGAATAATGAAGAAATTGATGTCTTGCTCTACCATGTGGAAAAGGTCATGAAGATTTCACCAACGGTCAAGTAAGTATTATCTTATTTTGTATGTCTCTATCCTCAAACAATATGTCTTCAGTTAAGCAAGGAGAACAATTAATTCAATGGAGAACGAAGGTATGTAATTCTTGAGGTATGTGACATTGAAGTATCATTTGTTACAAGGTTTAGAATAAAAATGCTTTTACTTTTATGTTCTTAGGATGGGCTTGAAGACCGTTAATATATACTCTTGTTTCTAATTAATGATATCTAGGGCTTGTAAGTAGCACAATGTCCCTAGAGCAAATGAAAGTTTGTAATCCACTCAAGGCAATCGAGGACAATGTCCCTAGAGCAAATGAAAGTTTGTAATCCACTCAAGGCAATCGAAACCCTAGATAGAATTTATGTTATTATACATGTATATTTTGTTTGTACTTGTCAATAAGTATTGTAGGCATGGAGGAGACTTCAAAGGATAAGCTTGAAGCATGAAAGAAGTTTTGTTGCAAAGGAAGCCCTTTAAGGATTGATTCCCTAATGTTTGTTAAGGACCAACTCAAGGTATGTCTTAGACTATAAGCTTTGTTATAAAGTTCTTTTCATGTAAAAGGTGCGACCATTCTTCTTTTTGAAATTTCCGTTACACTACAAACATTGTTATGCCTAGGGTTTTGAATCTTAAAGATTCTTGTTAGGGTAGCTAATCATTAGATTAAATCTACCCTTGTCATACTATCATTTTGATCATTCTTGTGAAACAATAACCTTTAGGGTTCACTATAAAAACCTAACCCTCTTGACGATAAGGGTATGTCAATGAAACTCTAGTTTATTTAGGGTTTGTACAATAAAATTCTATCCTTTCTTAGGATATGTTAACAATAATGTTGAAACCCTACTCCTCTTATTGTTGTTAATAAAGAACCAATGATGAAAAGACTATTCTTGTAATATTTAGGGTTTTGGTATTGTTATGGCAAAATCCTAGTCTTTTAGAGTTTGTTGTCATTGTCTTAATAATAAACCAAATCCTTGAGTTAGCATTTTTTGCCAATGAATCAAACCTAGATTTTTAGGGTTTGATGAATTAGGGTTTGTAGAAAAATCCTTTGGTATGTATTCTTCCGCCCAATCGAAACCCCAACTTGATTGAAATTGTTGTGTATCTAACTTTGATGTATTAATTCTAGGGTTTATAGAAGTTTCCAAGCATACAATGATTGAAACCCTAGATATGCATATGCTAGTATGCTAACTTGAGTATTGATGTATCTAAGGTTTATAACAAAAACCCTAGCAAAAGGTTGAAGTTTAGAATGTAAAAGGTTGTACCACTTGTTGATTATAAACCTATCTTGGGCTAGATATGTGATGTCTAGACTCTAAAGCATGAATGATTTGATGCTTCCATTATAATGACATCATAAAACATATCATAGTTGTCTTTGTGCCTCTGTATATTTTTATTTGGTTGTACTTGCTATTAAAATTTTGTAGGTACATAATCTTCAAGATGTTGGATATGTTTGTAATTGAAGATGATGATGAACATGATGTAGGAAGCTATAACAGTGATGATGAGCATGATAACCTTGATGCCATGAAACCTTGAAAGGATGAAGTTTCTCCGATGTTATGAAGTCGTTAATATCTCTAAAGTTGAGAGGGAGCTTAGATAGAAGAAAAGGTATATCTCCCCAGTTGAGAGGGAGGGAATATTATGACAATGAATTCCTTGGATTAAAAATAAATGAAAAGTAATACAGATCAATGTTTGTGATTCATAAAGTTGCAATGAAAAGACTTGAGAAGTACTAAGGTTTTATTTGGTGCTGCTGAAGAAGTAAAAGAAGAAAGCTTCCAACAAGATATATTTGGATAACTTGATGATGATATAAGCGACATCAGAATGAATGAGGACCTTGAAGGTTTGTGTTGACTTGTATATATATTTGAAAGTTTATTATTGATTGGGGTTGTGTTTGTACAAGTAAATCACTCCATAAGAAGGATGAACACTTGGGAAGTATGCTTGGACAAATGGATATATTTGATTTAGTTTATATGGGAGAGATGAAGCATCTAATGTCAAGATGCTTGGGAGGACATCTGACCGAGCTATGTGTGGTAGAGGTTAAAATCCGGATGGTACCTAGACTAGCTAAATCATGAGTCCCCTTAGTCCCACCCGGATAGAATACCCTGGTTAGGTATCTAGTCCATAACACTGAGTGCGCTAGAACTCGTCATAATTAATATCATTTTGAGATCTCCCATGTATCTCTATATGTATGTAATTATGAATACCTCCCTAATTAAGAGGGAGTGTTGAAAAATGTAACTAGTGTTGGTCTTCATAATTGTAATTTATCAAAAAGGAAAGAAATGAATTTTTATTATTATTAAATTGACTTATTAAAGCATGAATTTCATGCTTGGGTCAATGATCAATAGGTGAAACCTCCATTGAAGGCCTTTAGGATCTCTGTTGAGTCAAAGTCAAATTCATTATGTAAGAAACCCTTGTTGGGTTCATAAGTGTCAAAGAAAGAAATTATTTTTGTCTTTTCAAAAACCCCCTCCATCAAGTCACTTCGCAAGTCGGTCTCAAATTGACATTATGCAAGCCGCTCCTCCAGATATTCATGTTGGCCTCAACTATAGACAAAAACAACTATGTATATCTTATTGAACTCGGCTCAATAAGAGAATGTCCAGAAGCTCGGATAATAATTGTGGAGAGCAAAGAAAAAGCTATTCAGATTATAGTAGGAGTTGGTTTGCAAAGATAAACGAAGAGATGCAGCAAGTAGCAAGCTTGTGATAGAAGCCCCTGCTGAAAATTGGTATCAGAGACAGTAATGTCTGGTTCAGAAGGTCAGTATTCTATTCTGGACTCATATAAAATGGATTCATTCTAGAAATCTGTATCATTCCGTGAATGAGAAGAGAGAGAATCTTCGGCTAAGGAAAATCCACTTAGAGATATGTTTGCTTCAAGTTTGAGTCGTGTCTTAAACCAAGCTGAACTTGAGTATGAAGAATGTCAGCTCTTTGCTCGATGGGTATTACTTGCCATAGCTCCCTCAGAAGTCTATAATGACATATCTATGTTTCATTTAAAAACAGTCACTAAGATTAGCATAAAAGAGTCTATTAGTCAAATACAAGAGAATTCTGATAATATTCAGACCATCCCTTTACTGGATCCCAAAGCCTTGCAAGCAGAGGCCAAGAGATTAAATACTAAATATTTGCATCTAGGATGCATAAGAATAGGAATCAACCCTTTAACACATCAAGGGTTAAATACTTTTGTGCTAGCCACTGTTCATGATCTTACACACAAGTATACTGATTCCTTGGTTGGCAGAATTGTTGCTCCACTTTTGCATGGACCAATCTATTTGACTGTTTTCCAAATTTTTCAATCTATACTTTTGATGAAACCATTGACCAGATTTTACAGCTTCAAATCCAAACCACTGGTTTAAATATGCATCAAAAAAGAAATAATATTGCCATATAATCAAAAGGTTGTTTCTGTCATACCAATACATTATGGCCAGCCATCCGCCACACTCCCAGTCGAGACTCCAAGTCAAGCGTTGTTGTTCTAACTCATTCTAAGAATCAGAAAATCAAACATCAAACAATCTGTTGGGAAGATCTAATTTATCCTGAACACTGGGTAGTAAATAACCCCAAGCCTCTCATTCCAAAAAGAATTACCTCAGTCGACATCAAAGAAAACCAATCTTCTGCAGTCCTATCCTTTCCCAGAAGATCTACTATCGATCGCCGAGGTATTGAGCAAGCTTGTAAAAATTCTAAATATTACAGAGATCCTTCTACTGTAGATACCGCATGTTCCAGTTCATCCTCTTGTAAACACATTTCCCTTTTCGAATTTGCACAAATCATTAACTTTGCTTCTATAGAAGTTAAATGTTTAGAATGCCAACATGTTGTCAATTTATATACGCTTGCTGAAACTGCAGTTCATGCAAACCATAATCCTAGATCTGGCATAGCTCCTCCATCAACCTCTGTAAATCCATGCCCTAATCCTAAATGTTCGGACATTCCTTTCCCCAATGAGCAGGAGTTTGACCATGTCCTTATGATGCATGAGATAATTATTTGGAAGGAGAAGACCCGAGATTAACTGAAATGATGAGTCTTATCAGACCAGCGAAGCCCAAATATGGTCTAGGATATCTTGAGCAAGCAAAAGGCCTTATACCAGCATGTAGATTTGGCCCAATCCCCGAAGACTGTAAAAAACCTGCTCTGATGGAAATGCACAAATTTTTTTCTTTTATGGATGGATGTTTAAAGTTTGAAATAAGTGCTAAATGGATGAAAAAAATGCTTAATTGGGATTTATTTACTAATCCCCAAGGAGAAGAATTTGGCAAAAATTATACTCTTTGAAGAGAAAAAGGAATTAGCTAAAGATTGGAAGCATTTCATGGAAGTTAATAATTCATGGATATCTTTTTATTCCTGGAAAGATAATGTTTCCCCAATGAATGTTTTAACTGGTTCATCATCAACCACTTTAGTTAATAAACATGCTTGGACTGCCTTAGATGGAAGCAAAGTGGAAACTCCATCAACATTTCCTCCATTTAAAGGAATTGTTATAGGAGAAAATCAGAGTGCGGCCAAGGCCATTCCACTAGTCCAGAAAGATGAAATTGTTTTAGGCATTGATGGCAGAATATAGAAGGCAAGTGAGCAGTTAAATTGGACAAACACAGCGATCAAAGGCCTAGATATCAACACAGACAAAGCAGTAGAAGTAAAAGAACAATTTGATACTGTACAAGTATCAATGAATGAAGTAAATAAATGTTTAAATGATGTACAATATAGTTCTGCTATTATCCGGCCATATGCCAAGGAATCTTTATCAAAAAATAGGAGTAGAAGATAAACTAGTTGGTCATCTGGATACAACTAAAAGTCTTATATCTGGTTTGACATATAAAGTAGAAAGATTGAATCTATCAAAAACAGATAAACCAGTGCCTAGCTCATTTCCTTTCAAAAGGAATATAAAGATTCAGGATCCTGTTAAGCTTGTCAACAGGTTCCCAACACTGTTCCCAAAAGAAGTAGCCACATCTTCAGAATCTGAGGCCACTGAGAAAATAACCATTGCATCCTTATTCAAGGATGAAGAAGAAAAGGAAAAAGAACAGCAAGATCCTGATACTCAGATCTTTCCTATCTATGAACCGATTGAAAGCAGGTTCAGTAAATACTCAACACCTGATCTTGAAGGCAAAGGTAAGCTCCTTGAAGCTCATACCTTTTTCCCAGAATCTCACAGAGAATGGAATATCGATTGTTTGAGCATTGGACAAATCATAGAGCTCATAGATATGATATATACTGAATACAAAGTTATGTGTCTAAGGGGAAAAAGTGAGATTGATGCTTGTAGAATCATCATATAGTGCTTTATAGGAACACTTTTCAGGTGGTGGGAGACAGAGTCATCTCCAAATCTCCTGGCAAAAGTGGAAGAAGAAGTACTCAAAGATGAAAATGAAGATGTTATACATAATCCAGATGGCACTACTATTAGTAATATGATAGGGGCATTAACATCAATGATCCTTGAACACTGGTGTGGTAGTGAGACAAAAATTGCAAATAAGAATGAAGTCATTCTTATGAACCTGAAATGCCATAAAATGTCATAGTTTGAAGACTTCCACAGAGACTGGATGTAGCGTATTTATGAAGTTAAAGATTCAAAAAACTTGTTATGGAAACAAGTTTATCTCACAACACTTCCATCTAGGCTTGTAGACTATATCAGATTACAAGAAGTCTTTCAACTGCCATTTGAATCTTATACTTGGGGAGAAATATATGCCCATATCACAAAGACCTTGGTAAGTTTTTGTACCAGTTCCAGAGTCGATAAATCTTTGGAAAAACTTTCCAGGCCCCCAGACAAGAAGTCCATTTGCAGCAAATATGGACTTACAGCAGATGACCCTTTAGCTAAAAGAAGAAAAGCAAAGAAAAGGGCAAAAAGAGAATACAAAGAAAATTTCTATAAAGATTGCAGAAAATATCCAAAGGACAGAAGAAAATATCCCAAGTAATCTCGAGGCCAAACCTGTAGAACTAAAAGGGAATATTATAAATACGTTCCTCGAACACATTATTATTAACCATTTGATATTCATCTGCATATTTCAAAGCAAGAAAAATGGAATAGCCTTACATGTTGGCTATGTGGTCAGACTGGACATACTTCCTCTAGATGTCTAGAAGGAGAAGATTCAAAGAAGAATAGAGGCAAGAAATCTCAAACCTTTGTTCAAAGAGGCAAACAAGTCAAGCAAGAGAATAAAAGAGCAATGCAATGCATGAAATGTGGTTCCCATACTCATAAGGCAGAACACTGCCCCAATGTGGTAATCAGAGAATTAGTTCAGCGACACTAGTTTGAAGAATCATCATATGATTCTTTCAGTTCTTCATCTCCAGAAGAACTCCAAGTTCACATGCAACAATATTCAGATTCAGATACTACAGTATGCTCTTGTTGTGAGTCTGAAGAATGTGCCTGCCAGATTCAATATGATTCTGATTCAGAATTCTTTAGTGAATCCAGTAAAGCAGAGGAAACTTTCCGGCCACAAAAAGAAAAAGTGTTGATGGCTGCAACTGAAGAAGATGAAATAAAGATCTTATCTCAGATTCGAGTCATGGAAGACGATGATGTGAAGAATCGCCTGACTGAAGCATTCATGGACCAGTTCAAATCCAGTGCTTCTAAAAACTCCGGTAAGAAATCTTTGTTAATTGATGCTTCATTTGAAAGAAACACTAAATCTTTTCAAAGGCACCAAGAAAAACCTGAAAGAGTGAGATCACTCACCTTGGGAGAATTGAGTCGCGAGATTCACAATATTAAGTCAGAAATCTCTTCTGTGAAATCCCAGATTGCAGAATTTAAAAAGGGAAAATAGGTGGTCAATAGAGAAGGAGAAAAAGTAGAAGATGATCATCCATGGGAAACCACCCAATACAACAATAATCAAAACCTTGATATTGCTGAAGGTATTAAAGATCCAGTTTTTGGATTCAAAGAGATGAGACTTTTGACCATCTCTTATCAACAACATCATGTCAAGGTTAATATCTGTATCAGAGGAGAAATGTTTGAATTAATTGCGCTCCTTGATTCAGGAGCATATGTAAATATTATCAATATAAAAACCATATCAGCAAAATATTTGGTTTCTGCCAAGAGAAATGTTGTGGGTTTAGGCAACAAAACACTCAAATATGAAGTGCCCAAAGCATCTATATGTTTTGAGCAACAATGCATTAATTTAAAGTTTGCAGCTGTTGAACCTCATGGCTCAATAAGGATGAATGATAATAAGGCTAGTTATTTTATTTCTGTTCCTACTTCAAAAGGAACAAAGAAGAGGATTGAATTGCCATATGTTTCAAATTTTGGAATATCTACTATGGTTCAAACTGTACAAAATTTAGACAAAGTCGAAACTAGACTGCCAGATCTGAACGATCTGAAATCCACTCTCAGGATAGAAGAACAACTTAAACATCCTCAGGTGAAAAAGAAGATTGAAGATTTGAGAGAACAAATTAAAAGTGAGTGTTGCTTAGAAGAACCTCATGCATTTTGGCATAGGAAGCTACATACAGTTGAGCTCCCTTACAAGGAAGGTTATACTAGTAAACCTTGTAAGAGCAGAGCAATCCCCATGAATAAAGAATACAGAGATTTCTGTGAAAGAGAGATCAACCAGCTCTTTGACAGAAAGCTTATTAGAGAATTAGACAGCCCCTGGAACTGTTATGGATTCTATGTGAATAAGAGAACCGAACAAATCAGAGGAATTCCAAGGTTGGTAATAAATTTCAAACCTCTGAATTCAATTTTAGCAGATGACACCTATCTTATATCTCACAAAGGTGATTTGATCAGAAGGATAGCAGGAGCAATTTTTTTTTCTAAGTTCGACTTGAAGGCAAGGTTTTGGCAAGTTGCCATTGCAGAGAAAGATAAGTTTAAAACTGCGTTCAATATACCAGCAGGCCACTACGAGTGGAACATGATGCCTTTTGGATTGAAGAATGCACCATCCAAATTCCTGAAGGTAATGGATAAGATTTTTAAGCCATACTTTGATTGGCTTATTGTGTATATAGATGATGTGTTAATATTTTCTAGGAATATCCAAGATCACTTCAAACATGTAAATATTCTCAAAAATCTGGTCAAGCACAATGGCCTTGTACTTAGCAAGAAAATGATAGAGGTCCTTCAGACTACTATCAAATTTCTTGGACATACAATCTCCAATGGACAGATCTCATTACAGAAGCATGCATTGGAATTCGCTGACAAATTCCCCGATGTCATCACAGAAAAAAAATCAGCTGCAAAGATTTTTAGGATGCCTCAATTATGTCAGTAACTTCTACCAAGACTGTGCAAGTGATAGAAGAGTACTGAATAAAAGATTAAAGAAAAATCCCCTAGAATGGACAGAAGTCCATACTAAGGCAGTGCAAAACATCAAGGCGAAGATAAAAACTCTGCCAATCCTATATGTTGCTGATGATCTTGCATTTAAAATAGTAGAAACAGATGCAAATAATATAGGATGGGGAGGCATCTTAAAACAAAAGAATGGAGATATTGAATAGATTGTTCAGTTTGCATCAGGAGTTTGGAATCCAGCTGAACAAAATTACTCAACAATAGAAAAGGAAGTTAAAGCAGCCTGGAATTGCATTAGCAAGTTTGAAGTTTATCTCATCAATAAACAGTTCTTGCTAAGGACTGATGCATCAGCCCTTCAGAAGGTCTTGACAAAGGACATCAGAAAAGCAGGAGAAGCAAAGTTTGCTAGATGGCAAGCACCTTTTGCAAATTTCGACTTCCAGGTCGAGCATATCAAAGGAGCAGAGAATAGTATCCCTGACTTTCTTAGCACAGAATATATTGAGCCACGAGATCATGTTATGATAATAGTCACCGAATAGGACCAAAACCAAAAGCAAGAGGTCCTACGAACCATCCTAGAAGATCAGAATTGGGAAGAGTATAAAATGAATTAGAAACCCACATGGCAACTCAGGAATACGAAAACACTGGATGCCAACGTGCAAGCACATACTGAATTTAGCATCTTGTACCAGAACGGAAGGTATATCGAAAGGGAAGCAAGTGGATCCATGACATGATCTATGAAAAAGCACAAAGAGATGCCAGAATTGCAGAAGTAGCTCTGCAACAAAAGTTCCTTGATATTGCTGGCATATGGTACAATGGAAGTCCTAGCACCGTCATAAATGAAAAATATTTCTGTATCTATCGAACAAGAAATCTGGCATGGACAAGATCTAAACATTGGCCCACTCATCTGGCCATTCTCTGGCCCAAAGGAGATCCAAAATCTATTTTTCCTGACACTGTGTATGATTTTGCAAGTTATAAGCAATTATGGTGGGACTTCCTCACTGTTGATGATAAAGTAGAAACCCACTATATGAAGTTGAAGTTTAGTGCAACAAACACTTTCCAACGTAACAACCAATGTGACTAGTTCCAAGATTGGTGGCGTGACTATGGTGTGAATAGAACTACAATGGATCCTATATACCATGAGTCATATTGTAGAAAACGTTGCAATTTGTGCTTTGAACAGAATATCAGAGAATGTTTTCACCCCATCTATAAAACTGTCAAAGAAATGACAATTAGAGAATGGTCACCATTTTATGATGAAAACTATTCACTCAAAGAGTACATGAAAGAACATTTAGAGTGGTTAGGCTTAACCAAAGTTAAATATCGGATTGTTTTGGGTAAACCTATGATCGTTCGCAGGATATTCACCAAACCCTGGGATGAATTATTGTACAAAAGGAATAGATTCCCAGAACTCACTGTATTCTGACGGTTCACATGGGCTTTCCATAAAAGCATCCATAGTGTAATTATGATGTCTAGTCACAAGGACTTAATTGTGACCAGATTTCTCGTGGGCTTTGCTGTACTAAAGCCTCCACTGTGTAAACAGTTCATCCACTATACTTTTATGTCTTTTCTTGTGGGCTTTGATAAAGAAAAAGCATCCACTTTGTTTTGTTGGAATCATTTTCCGTAATATTTTATTTTCCGAACAAGAATCTTGTGCGGATGTCACCTTGGCGTTATCCAAAAGCAATGATTTTTTCCATCTATCTGTTAGTCCACCGATGGTCTATAGGAATGTTTGTCCACTCTCATTTTCTATATAATGAGGGTAAGGCTCATTGTCGAGACATTCGGTCTTAGAGAGTCAGTCTGATCTGAGAAGCCTACGTACCAATGTGCTTGGCACTGGTAAAAACCTAAAGTGGCCAGATCATTTTGGAAGTCTTTGAGTTTGTATAGGAGTCCAGTTATATTATGAGGTAGAGTGTATCTTTTGCTAGGAAGCCTTCGGTATTGTTTGATCCTTGCGAACAACATAAAGTCCGATAAATGCAAAGATAGTCAATCTCTGATCTTCATTCCTTTTAATGAAATTGCATTGTAAAGATAAGACTGAATGTGCTGACAAAAATTCTCGGCTCAGCATATCTGCAAAACTATTCTTTTCCCCTTTGACAAATTCTATGTCAAAATTGTACTGACTTAGATTCATGACCCATCTAACCATAGGAGCATCCTCAAAATCACATTTGTGTATTGCGTATTTCAATGCTTGGCAATCTGTCCTAACTGTAAACTTTGTATAGATGATGAAGTCTTTGAACTTAGCTATTCCTAAACAGACAACTCTTAATTCTTTCTTCAGGCTGGACCAATTAAATTGGTTTTTGGCCCACAGACTAGAGATGCATAATGGCAGACTTCTATCTCCGGCTTGGTGCTGGGGTTCTTTTGACAAAGGATTGCCCCCCATCCTTCATAGCTGGCATCTGTCATTATAATTTTCTCCCATTCTTCTCTAATCGGAGAAAGAGGCTGAATATTTTTGACCTTTTCTTTAATTCTTTTGACTGCCTTAGTGCATTCATCATCCCAAGGAGTTGAATTTTTCTGAAGTCGTTTATTTAACAGTCTTCTTTCTTGTGCACAATGCTTCAGAAATTTAGAAATATAATTCAAATTTCCCAAAAATCTCCGCAACTAAATCTTATCCTTGATTTGATCTGGGAAGTGATCTACAAAATTTAGACTTCTTTGAATTACAGTATAAGATCCATACTGTATGTTGTAACCCAAAAAGTCTATGATTGGCTTAAATAGCTTCATCTTGGATTCTGATAATACTATGCCCATTTCTTTGACTCTGCGCAGGAAGATTTTCAAATGCTTAATATGGTCAGCAATGTTATCAGAATGAATTAATAAGTCATCAATATATTTTTTTAGGAATTCCTCCATTCCTTCAAAAGTCTCGTCCATTATTCTCTGAAACGCTGAAGGAGCATTGATTAATCCGAATGGCATGATGTTCCATTCATAATGGCCATCAAGGACTGAAAATGTTGTTTTCCACTTATCTTCTTCTTTGATGCCGACCTGCCAAAATCCTGATTTAAGATCAAACTTTGAAAAAACTTTTGATTTGGAGATCTGTGCTAAGATCATGGATGGCTGTGGTAATGGATAGGCATCATAATCTAGAATAGCATTAAGAGCTTTATAATGGACTACCAATCTTGGTTTCCCTCTAGCTACTTCTGCATGCTTATTTACATAAAATGCAAAACAAGCAATTGGACTTTTGCTCTTCCTGATAAGTCCTTTTTCCAGAAGATCTTTTATCTCTTTCCTGCATAACTTCAACTGTTCTTCATTCATTGGTATTGCTCTGGATCTTATGAGTTTCCCACTGAATTCTTTCTTGAGAGGAAGCTCTACTTCCTGTTTGTGAATATGCCAAAAGGCATTTGGATCATTTGAGCAACATTCCTTGAATCTAGCGGTGAGATCTGCTATCTCCTTGGCAGATTTTCCTTTGTCCAGATGATCTTCTGTTTTCAAAATTTCTTTCGTTATTTCCATTTTGGCTAATAGATTTTCCATTCTTTCAATCCGTTTTAATCTATTAGGCGAGTTAGAATTAATAAATGGAAAGAAAATTTCTTTATCCTCTAAGATGACCAAATAACCATACCTTTGATTGCTATTGTCTAGCTTAGCTCCGTGTTTCTCAAAGTTCTGGAAGAAAGGAGTGCCAAGATACATGGCACAATCCATCCTTGAAACTATTGGGCAGACTAGATGAACACCAATTTTTTCAATCAAGAAACATCTATCTCTGCTTCATGTTTAGTGACGATATCTCCACTTGCTGTAGTAACCTTGGGGCAGGCAGTTGGTCTCCGATGATGCATGCTTACTACAGTGTCACTTACAATATTTAACCTGGAACTAGTATCCATAAGAACTTTCCAGTACTCGTACTGATTTCCAATTTTAACTTTCATTTTCACACAATACATGACATCTATGTTCATGATATTGTATCCAAAATCTTTTCTATCCTTCTACTCATCTTCTTCTCCTGAACTATCATGCTGATGTGTTTGTGACATGATGGGGTTTGCATGAAATGTCTAGTTTTCAGCTTTTCCTGATACATCAGGATTTTGTGAGGATGAGGCTTCTTGCACATTCATCAACCTTACGCTCAATTCTTTGTGATTTTCTATGCATAATCTCCTGTTCTCTTTAATTGTCTTTTCTCAGTTCTTTAATTGCTTGATGAATACCAGGCAATGTTTGTGGCAGATCTTCTCCGAAGTCATTTCTAAACTGCCATGTCAAAGCTTCTACTGAGAATAAAGATGCAGGAGGCACATACCCTTTATTTGGAGATTTCTTTGAACTAGAGGGTATCTTAGTGAGGTGATCCATTAATAATGATTTATACATTTCCTTGATCTGGGGACCAGTGGATGCCATCATTTGCGTGAGGAGATTCCTGCTTATCTCATCATCATCTGTTCTCATCATCCTAACTGCATTGCAGTTACAGATATTTGGGTCACTGCAATCACAATCTCTGCATTCAGTGCAGTGCGGATGTGCGGATCCCTGCACAGTTCTCCATCAGAAGATGTATCAGAATAAACATGATTCAATTCATTTTTTGACTCAGAATCAGAGGATAGAAGTTCATCACAGCTACTGGGCAAATCAAAGAAATTAACTTTTCCTTTCTTATTTCTATATGGCATCTTTTTCTTTGATTTTTCTTTCTTCTTTTCTGGACAATTTGGAGCTGTGTGGCCTTTCTTGTTGCAGTTGAAACAAATGATTTCTTTTTCTTTAGAAAACATTTTTGTGTGCTTGTATGGTTCTTTCTGTAATGTCTTCTTTCTTTATCTTGGTAAGACTGGGAATTCTTCTTAAAATGTCTAGATTTTTTCTCTCTACCCCTCAGAATTTCCAGCTCTGCCAAGGTGCCATTGCTTACAGAGCTGTTGGTAGCCATGTGGTTTCTTTGGGTTGGTAGCAGCGCTGGCAATTTTCATCTGCAAACAAAGTTCTACAATAATAGCTTTTATAGCTTGCCTGATAATTTCTGCCAAGGTGCCATTGCTTACAAAGCTGTTGGTAGCCATGTGGTTTCTTTGGGTTGGTAGCAGCTTGGTAAGACTGGGAATTCTTCTTAAAATGTCTAGATTTTTTCTCTCTGCCCCTCAAAATTTCCAGCTCTGCCAAGGTGCCATTGCTTACAGAGCTGTTGGTAGCCATGTGGTTTCTTTGGGTTGGTAGCAGCTCTGGCAATTTTCATCTGCGAACAAAGTTCTAGAATAATAGCTTTTACAGCTTGCTTGATAATTTCTGCCAAGGTGCCATTGCTTACAGAGCTATTGGTAGCCATGTGGTTTCATTGGGTTGGTAGCAGCTCTGGCAATTTTCATCTGCGAACAAAGTTCTACAACAATAGCTTTTATAGCTTGCCTGATAATTCCAAACTTATAATCTCCAATTTTCCTTGGTAATTTATTCACAATTGCTGTTGAGACCCATTGAGGGAGAGAAGCTACAAAGATTTCTTTCCATTTTGGCTCAAGTATCAATTCTGGAGATAGAGTATGCAGTTTGTGAAGAAATTCATTAAAGTATTCATCAAAATGTTCATATTATGCAACTTCATGGCAAACAAAGTGACAGTCGTAATATCATTGGTGATTTGTGGAAAACCAATGAAATTTACTGTGATACTATAGATAAGTTTTCCTATCATGTTATTGATAGGCAAATGAGTGACTGGATCCATATAAGTAGAACCATCTTCATTCAAAACCACTGATTTTTCCCAATGGGGAAGAAGATTTGGTTCTTTTATTGTTTCAGCCTTTAACCATGAATCCAATGTTCCTTCAAATCCGCCAATAATTCTTATAGTAGCATTTATTGGGCCAATTTCATCTGCAAGGTATGTTCTGTAACATACAAGCATAGAATGTAATACAGACATAACATCAGCTTTTGTACAATTATCTATATTCCATGAATAAGTGGAATTGGCAGACTAGTCTTTGTGATACTCAGATTTCATTAGATCTCGACGATCTGGAGCAGGGTTCCATGTAGTATCCCATTGGGATCTAGAGGAAGTAGCATTGACTTGAGTTTCAATACTTTCTTCTAGGGTTGAAATGCCAAATTGTTCTTTATCTTGAATAGAAAAATTATTGATACATGCTTCTAGATCATCGATTTCTGGAAATCAATCAATCTTATGTAAGCTTGTATCAATATCACTTTGGTAGAGCTCATGCCAGGCCATTTCTCATGTGCTAATTAAATGCCCCAACCATCTTTTGCATTTTATATTTTTGTTTTGGTGTGGTTTTCATATGATTTTACCTTTCTTTTAGCTACATCAACCTCCAAGGCAATGTTTTTTAGCCCAGACTCAAGGATGAGGATGAAAGGGTGTCAATTCCCATGAGTAATGATCACCAACACGAAGAATGGAAATGAATACACAGAAAGATAGAAAGTGTTAAGCATGGAATATCATGGACACACTACTTCAATTAGAGCCTCCCTTGTAGTGCCCTTCCTAAAACCGTAAGGGCTTAGAGGAGGTTCCACTGGACTAGAGTCAAAGACTAAGCATTGTTATCAGAACCAAACCAAAACTGGTTGAATCGGTCGGTCCGATTGGTTTGGGGGCCAAACCGGTTTGTTTCTAGGTATGGAACTGGAAATGATTGTTTTGCTGCTGAATCGACGGGTTCTGTAATGGAACCGAACAGTTTGATATTGATCTGACCATTTTTCACTGAACCACCGACCGATTTTGTACAATTCGACGAAAGATGTTCCAAATACAATTTTTTTAAGAAAAAACACGGATTTTGAGTGGGGTAGCCTAATATTCAAGCATGTGCCCCTGGTATTGTTAATCAATTTATGGTAATGTTAAATTCTTGAAGTAAAAGTGACATTCTTCTTTATCTTTCATTTTCATCCTTTTACTTAATTTTTTAACATTACCATGAAATGGCTTAGGATGTTTGGGAGTGGTTCCGACCTCTTTGGGTTTCATATGTAGAAAGTAGAATTATAGATCACTCAAAATCCAATAGACTTCACATTTTTTCAGAATTGGGGGCATTGCATCGTTTCCATCAAATTGTGTCATGTATGAGGGTATGGAACTAGTATTTAATCAAGAGCACCAAACCCTCTATTTACCTTGATGTTGGTGGCATTGGTTGTTGAACTCCTCTATCACGACCCTACTAAAAATGTACCCATAACTCAAACAAAATATTGACTTGACATGTTACATTTTAATGCTTAGAAGGTGATATTGATGATAAGTATCCCAATATAGACAATGATTTTGATGATAGGTAGATATATTTTTGGGATGCTAGAGGACATAAAGAGCCTGTTTGTTGATGTATTTTTGGTTCGGAGATGCATTGCATTCAATGCTATTTTGGTTATGTTCACACTTATATGCTATATAAATGAGAATTTTTCTCCGTTTGTGCATAAATGGTTTGGATTCATAAGGATGCACATGAATATTTTTGTTCTTTAAAATTTGAATGTTTTATGTGTTTTTGGTCGACTATTTTTTTGGTCCTGTTTTTTTATTGGTTCCTGGTCCACAAGGTTTTTCGTTTGGTCATCGGTTTGGTTCTAATAACATTGAGACTAACCAACCAAATGAAGTGAGGGAACACGAATACATTAAAGATCGGGCAATCATCTAGTCTGCCCCTTGATCCATAATAATATGTCAATAACATTAAGCAAAAGCACATGATTACATAGTGGTTAAAGTACTTGTTGAACCCACCTTCCTTTAAGAAGGAATGTCAGATGGGAGAGAGAAATCTGACTGGAGCAAGAAGCAGAGGATCCTGGCATCATGTTATGTCCTGATCAAATAGGGGTGTTGGTTGTTTGAGGATAAAAAAATTCTTCCAGGGGTTACCCACTTTTTGGTGGGTAATAGGCCCCATGCAACGTTACCCACAAAAAGTGGGTGATGGGTAACCCAAAGGAGAAATTCCCTGTTAATCATCCAACAAGCCAACAACCCTAAGATGGACCACTGCTAGTTTTATATTAGAGCTTTCCACCTATGCTTTGGTGTTAATTTTAAGTATGTTCTATGCTTAGAGCAATTTATTTCAATTTTCACAGTTAGCTCCATATCTTTTCCAGATTAGCAATCACATCAGCATTAAAGTAAACTGCAGATAGAACATAAACATAAATTGCAAAAGACAAGCCAAGACAAGAGGACACAAGATGTGGCACTAGCTGAAAAACCCCAATGTGGGGAAACCCTTGATCAATTCTTCTTATATGTTCTTCAATAGTTCAGCAGAGAGAGAGAGAGATAGCATGCTTACAATAGAAGTCAACACTTTGATTTATCTAGATAAGAGCATAGATCATCTCTAAGAAGATGATACCTGAGTTTAGTATAAGACATGCTGCTTCAACTAATTCTCCAAGGTGACTACTTCACCTATCGTTGTGTTGCATTTCGTTATCATGCTGCACCTCATCGCACTGCACCATGCTGCACCCATCATCGCTATGCTATATCTCATCATGCTGCATTAATCATGACTGTACCCATCACTGTACTGCATTGTGTTGGTTGCACCTTGCTTGCTTGTTGTCCCTAGCATGCTTGTTGTCCTTAGCATCCTTGTTGTTGCATGCTAGTTGTCCCTTGCATGCTAGCTGTAACATTGCATGCTTGGTGTATTTCCTGCTAAGTACCATACAATTGTCCCAATGTTAGTTAGCTGTCCTTTGCATGCTGCTCTCCTTCGGAGATAGATGCTCCGGTTGTTTTGATAGTTCCCGATAATTCTGGCAGTTCCGGCTTTTCTTGGCAGTTCCGACAGTTCTGGATTTTCCGGCAGTTTCAGCTTTTCCGATAGTTTCGACATTTCCGGCTTTTCCAGCAGTTCCGACTTTTCTGGTAGTTCTGGCTTTTCCTGCTTTTTTGGTAGTTTTGGCTTTTTCAACTTTTCTAGTTCTAACTTTTTTGGCATTTCTAGCGTTTCTGGCATTTCCGTCTTTTCTGGTTTTTCTAGTAGTGCCGACTTTTTTGGCATTTTTGGCTTTTTTGGTAGTTTTGGCTTTTCCGGTAGTTCTGGCTTTTTCGGTAGTTCTGGCTTTTTCGGTAGTGCCAGCTTTTCCAGCAGTTCCGACTTTTCTAGCTTTTTTGGCAGTTCTGGCTTTTCTTGCAGTTTCGGGTTTTCCGGCATTTTCGGCGGTTTTGACTTTTCCGGCTTTTTTGGCTTTTTTGGCAGTTCCATCTTTTCTGGCAGTTCCGGCAGTTCCGACAGTGCTGGCTTTTTGGCTTTTCCAGCTTTTTCGGCAGTTCCGGCTTTTCCGGCAGTTCCAGATTTTCCGGTATTTCCGTCTTTTCCGGCAGTTTCGGCTTTTCTGGCATTTACGACTTTTCTGGGTTTTCCAACTTTTCCGGCATTCTGCCCTCTCGATCATAGCAACGTTATTCCTTAGGATCTCTTCTCCTATTAAAACCCAAAGACAAGTAGAGAGAGGAAGAGATCCCAAGTGTGTTGAAATGACTTGAAGGCCATCTCTATTTATATTAAAACGTTGAGCAGATGTGGGGTTTATTTGGTTGTTGGCCGATCTTGACGAATTGTCTTATAACTCAAATAAATTCATAACTCCATGAATACTTATCGGAATTGGATGATCTTTAGATCAATCCTACACCTCTTAATGAGAGGGATCCAAGAAAAATATCTGCTGCCATAAATAAGATGACACACATGGATTTGGCCCTAGTTGCCAATTTTAACATTTGGTCATTGGTCTCTCCCACTTGACATGCTTCATGAAGGAAGGTGGGTCATATATTGGAAGGTACATGAACCATTTTTATAATCATATGTTTTCATTTAATGTAATGGGGCATACTAATATTGATCATAGGCCAAGTTGGATGATTGACCAGTCTCACTTGTACACTTGTTCCCACACTTCACCTGGGAAGGTTATCCTTTGCCCCTAGTCCATTGGGACCTCCCCCAAGGTCCTTCCTTTGGGAGGGGCACTAATATGAGGTGTTGGTTGGAGTAGCGTGTTGAAGGTAATCCATACTTGCGACATTCTGTGTTTCCCCTATTATCCACATCCATTCTTTGGGTTGATTGTCATTTGTCATTGGGACTGGCACCCTTTGCATTGAAAATAGTAGCGAGAAAGGTCCTTCTTTGACTTGTGCCTTAGTCAAAGAGACTAAGAAGCAATTTTCCTTAGCATGCATGAGTTCCTAAAATTTAGGATGAGTTCCTAAACTTTAGGACAAATGCTTATAAATTAGGATAGTTCATGAAGCAATTATACTAATGCGCAAAGGTGGAAGGTTTAGTTTGTTATCTTCTAGTGCAAGTTAATTTTGGAAAAGGACAAGCAAGTGAGCTTTAGTGTCTGTTTGAGGCAGGACGTGTTAGATGAGTTAGTCAAACGTAGTTAACAAATCAATCATTAGTCCGTCTTTCCAAAAATACAACTTCAGATTTAGCTCATTCGAATTGCTTATAAGAAGATTTGGAAGGTACAATTGTATTCATTGTTTTGTGAGCATGAGTTGGTGAGACAAGGAAATAGAGAGCACAATTTTGTGTGTGTGTGTGTGTGTGAGCTTATGAGAGGAAGAGTGTGCAAGACAAGCTTGTGCACAGATTGGTAGAGGTTATTTTCCCCTGGGAATTTGCGTTAGGAATTAGGAGGTAATTCCTAGTAAATAGGAGCAACCTATGCGCATGGATTGAAGAGGGATGCATTAGGAAATAGGGCTCAAAGAGTGTGCAAAGGATAAGGGAAGCAGATTAGGGGTCTTGCAAGTGTTTCAAGCTTAGGAAAAGCAGAGAAAACCGGATTGGTTTTCAGTGAAGCAAAGTTGTATTGTAAGAGATCTATTGCTCATTTTTCTATCAATAAAATTCTCAAACAAGCAGAGGGTTTTCTTAGTTGGATTCCCTAGAAAAATTGTGTTTTTGATATTGTGTGACTGTTTATTTCTGTTCCTATTCCGTTGCAAATAAGTAGAGAAAATTTGTGTCCTAATGAAAAGAAACTAGCTTTTCAGATTGTTCATTAGAGCAGTCGCATATTTTCAAAGATTTTCCACACTTTGTCCTCATCTTTGAGTTGGGGCTCGAATATTTTCCCTAAGAGATTGATTCAATTGAAAGAAAGACAAAAACATATGAATCCTCAAATAAAAAAAATGGAATTGCAAAATATGGTCGAGACATAGCAAGCATGTGGAGAAAAACCTAGCATGAGCTCTACCCCCTCGTCAACCATCACCCAGTTCCTTAGTATTTCATGCTCTATGTAAATAAAGGAACTCATGAATGTCCCAACCTTGATAAGTGATAAATTGCTCATCATTAAGGGTTATTGGAAAGGCATAAAGCAAGATGGGTTGTGTAATTTATGCAAGGATAAATTATTAAAGTAAAAGACACACCAAGGGGGTGGAAAAAGTAGGTTGAGGAAAGGGGTTAACTCTTACCTCCACGATTGCTCCCACTTCTCGTTATAACAACTAGAGATGTTGACTTCCTTCAGTCGGTACCATGGCTATGGCCATCTTCATTGCAGTGTTTTCCATACCATCACCACCTTTATCACTTCTGCCCATGGATTGATGGGTCTACTTGTGAAATGTCCTTCCCCTTGGGGGCTAGAATGTTAGTTTGTGTAGCTCGGATAGGTGTTCTAGTCTCAGATTGTGTTTATGAGGTTAGGGAACACATTTTCTCTAATACATAGAAAAGTTTTCATGAGAAAAGGCCTTGATTAGTTTTAATTAAGTACTTAATTAATTTTCCTACGTTTAACATGGGGAAATAACTTAATTAATCTAATTTGAGTAAATCAATTTTCCTCTAGACTTCTTGAAAAGTCATGAAAAATGGTCAAGATGATCTTAAGCATCGATTGTGATTAGATCATGTCTGTTGATTGCTCAATGAGAGATTATAAGAGGAAATTGAAGGGCATTTGGGGAACACGTCGAGACACATAATTATAGTGATAAAAAGGGTGCAGAGGTAGTGTAGGGGCATCAACAGAGAGAGATCAACAGTGGTTGGAGACGAGATTACCAGAGAGATTCCTCATAGCGATTTCCAAGGAGACAAGGAGATCTTTTTTTTGTAGAAGAAGGCCGATTTTCCAGTGGTGCGAGTTGCTCCAGGTAGTGGTGTGAATTACCCTAGTAGGCAGTGTGAATTGCTTAGAGAGGAAGAAGTGACGAGGCCAAGAGAAACTTGCAAGAGAGATCGATTTTCACAGGAAGATCGATTTTTCGGTTGAAGTCGGAATTTCCAGTGGAGGTCGAGTTTAATTTCTCAGCTAGTGCGAGTTGTTAGGAGGGTCGAGCTCATTTGCTAGGCCGCACATGAGTCAGACCGAATAGCGAGAGGAGGCCAAATTTGATTTGAGGAGTCGAGTTTCTTCCAAGATGTCAGATTGAATTGCAAAAGTGATCAGAATAATTTCCGAAGGTTTGCTAAATTATGAAAAACAATTTTGTAATTATCTCCATCACAAATTTGCTAAAGTATAATAAAATAACTCATCTGCAGAATCAACTTTCCCCACGCAGGGGCTTTTCTAGGGACATTTGTCCAAAAATATTGGTGTCCATTGTTTGTGTGTGTGCATAATTTTCTCAGTTCCTGTGGTTATTTATTTTTTAGTGAAATTGCAGGTTGTGTTTTATTCAGTATTTGCCACGAGTTAATTGCAAAAGACAAATAATCTAATTAGATAGGTGAATAATAACCAATAATTGCGACAATGTTTAAAATTTAACACAGAAGCACCTATTAGGGCTAAAGGCATAATAATCTCTAACACAAGTGTGGTAACTTGCGTACAAATCCTGAGCTAGAAAGCCATTAGCAAGGTTTGTGTGAACTATTTTTGCCCCCCCACCCCCAACATTAAACATGGTCCACTATCATGCTTTAATGGTTTTCGTACCTAGCGATGTTGATCTCACTTGATCTCGAGGGTATGTTTCAAGTGGCTCATTACACATGCAACAAAGATCCCTTGAGTGATGGCTTGGTACCTCTCTAGCACCATTTAGAGGATTCCTTGCCCAGTCTTAAGCATATACATGACCTTTTAGCTCGAATGTTGCCCTTTTAAGATGATGAACATTAGGCTTTGAGGAACCTCCACATGGTTGTATGCCACTTGCTACACCTTGAGATGTTGAAACCTAAGTTGCACGAAACAGGGAAACGGGTACGAGTTTTCGAAATGGGAAGCGATACGAAACACGACCTCCCCAAATTTTGGAAACGGGGAAACACGAATAT